>JXCR01139236.1:61791-87819 GCA_002079205.1 Phalaenopsis hybrid cultivar
GGAAGATCGGGAACCCTCGGAGGAGGTAACCTACGGTTGCTAAATAGGTTTTCCACAGTCTAAATGAAATTATGGAACTCATTAAAGTTGAGTTTAGTAAATTCATTTGGACTAAGCAATTCCAATAGTAAATAGTGGTGTCGGGACAATGGAACCGTGGGATCTTGACCGGTGTCGCTTTAATCAACTTTAATATGCGCATAATAAAATTTAAAGAACTTTAACCATAGGGTCACCTCATTTGACATTATAACCAAATGACTTAGAAAACTTGAACTCTGCTGCAACGAGGTGTTTGGAGCTTACATGGTGGGTAACCCGGCATCTTTAACAACAAGAAGATCTAGATTAATACATTCCTTCCTTAGCTTTAAAACAACAAAGCCATAGGAATTCGAGGTTGTTTGCCTAAGCAACATTCCTTAGCTTTAAAACAACAAAGCCATAGGAATTCGAGGTTGTTTGCCTAGTGCAACATATTTCCTTAGCTTTAAACAACAAAGCCATAGGAATTCGAGGTTGTTTGCCTAGTGCAACATAAATCGTCAAACACATCTTTTAGGCATTTGTACAATCCTGTTGTACAATCTAAGCCCTAACTCACCTTATAAACACATCTTTTAGGCATTTGTACAATCCTGTTGTACAATCTAAGCCCTAAACTTTCCTTAGGTTAACTTTAAACAACAAAGCCATAGGATATCAAGGTTGTTTGCCTAGTGCAACATAAATCCTCAAATACATCTTTTAGGCCTTTGTACAATCATATTGTACAATCTAAGCCCTAACCCGTCTTAGGCCTCTTTTTTAGGCCTTTGTACAACCATATTGTAAATTTAAGCCCTAACTCGCCTTAGGACTCCGATAGTTTTAGACCTTTGTGCAACCATATTGTATAATATAAGCCCTAAACTCGTCTTAGGACTCCGAGGTAGTCGTTTGTCATATCTTTCAGGCAATTTGTGTTGATTGCTTCACACAAATGTAAGCCCTAAATAAATAAAAGTTGGCAGGATGAAATACTTAAATACCTCTCCTCCAAAACTAAAACCAAACAATAGGATAGCTTGGGAAGTCACTGAAGTTCTTCTTTGGTTCCGTGACATCCTCTAATGTTTCCTCCTTTGGACTCCAAAACAAAATGTTCCAAATTTGAACTAATCCCCTTCACACTTCTTAGTCCGATATCTTTGAAATGTCCTTACCATTTGAACTCTTTGAAGGTAATTTTTCTTGATTTTTATCAAGAGTATTCTTAGGTAACTTCAGTTATCTATGATGTAATTAACTATAGGGTCTTGCCCTTATAGGAAGCTTTTCTCGAACTAAGTATAATATAAACCCTATTTAATTCCTTATAATAAATAGGGGAACTTGTCGGCCAATACATTGGTTTCGTAGACCAAACGGATGTCATAACTTTCTTTAGTTTATTTGATCAAGCCTCACCCTCAACTCTTGTGTTCATCCTTCGGGATAGATACAGGATTTGAGGTAAAGCGCACTTTCATCTAAACTATGAAAATTATGGGGTCAGTTTGACTTCATCTTTTTTGAAAACTAAAATTTTTTTTTTTAAACGTCCTTCCGAAGCGGGCAACGGGATTTCCATTCTGATGACCGACAGCTTCTTACGGGCAAACCCCACACCAAAAAAAGTGCCGACAGTCATTTCAAAACATTCCCCACTAACCAAATTGACCAAAATCGTGAAATTCTCAAAGTATCCCAAAATTGCCAAAAAATTACCAAAATGCCTAAAAAATTCCAAAAACTCCCAAAAATTCCAAAATATTTCTAATTTCAATTTTGAACCATCACATTGACCCAATTTGACCCATTTTTACCAAAAGCCCCAAATTACCCTTAAAGGCCCAATTTGCCCAAGTTAGCCTCAATGTCAAGTCAATTGGCCCTAATCATGCCCAATTTCAATTCTAAACCAAAATTCAACAACCCGGATACTAATTGAAACCAAATATAAACCCAATTTGACCCAATTGGAAGCTCAATTACACCCAAATCCATGTCTAACCTAAAATCCCCAACTTGACTCTCTCAAAATTCCACCTAATTAACCTTCCAATTCAATTCAAAATTAGTTTAAATCCTTTCAAAACACTTCATGACATCTCCATACACCAAATTAAACATTTAATTGGCACAAAATTTAGACCAAATTCACCCTCAATTCTAAAAGCCTAAGGCCTTAAGTCATTCAAAAAAGCCCAAGATTCAATTAAAAGCCCACATGACAATTTTTCTCCTCGTCTTCCATTTAATCAAAATTATTCCCTAAGTTTTAAATCCATGATAAAATCATTCCAAATCAAGCCTCATGAAAAATTCCAGAAAAATATCCCATAAATTCAAAAAATCTCTTTTCATGCAAATTGACCAAGCCAATGACAAGTCATGAAGCCATCCCTAAGCCATAGGATGACAAAAGGAGGAGCCACTTTCAAGCTCCCTTAAAAAAAATTTAACCCTTTTAATGACACATTATAACCCATGTTTAACTAAATCCAAAGGATGGAGACCCATCTACACCAATTCAGCTGACCACCTGACTTTGGTCAGCTTTGGGGAGTCACCCAAGTCCATTCCAATGAGGCTAGACCCATAGTTGGCCCATCCTAGCCCAAAGCAATTTCCCCTTCAAATAATCACCCTTACTTCTGTATAAACCCAATTGGCTACACATTATCCCACCACTGATCATCCTTAATGGGATCGTGACCTGAGCCTAGCCGGTCAGCCACCTTGGCTGCCGGAAAACCCAAATGCAAAAGCTCTACCATGAGTTAAACCCAAAAATTAAACACATACAAGTGGCATCATTATATTTGTCCATTGGAGCCTTTGTGCCCTCCACCTAAGCAGCATCCCAGCCACCTTAGCTTGGCCTGAGTGCCACAATGGCCCCTCATAATTAAAGGCCCCCTTCACGACCAATGGAGGAGTTATTGAAATTCCTTGAGGAGACCCTGCAAATATTTTCCCAGAGCTTCTCCAAGACCTCTTGAGTTCAAACAAACCATCTACTAGACCTCAAACCCATAGCCTGAGCTCAATTTTAGAGCTTAAAAATTAGCTCGAACCATGACATAATCCCCCACAGCTCCAAAGTGTACCAAAGTCAAAAGTCAGTCTTGGTTAAAATCGTACCTAGGCAATTCACTACGACTCAAGGCTTCTTCTAGGAGCTCTCTGGAGTCAACTCAAGCTTTTGGAAGCACCCAATGGACGCCACACCTCTTGGGCAAAGGTATTGAGCTCTCCCTTTAAATCAAGCCTATTTTAATTCTCCATGCTCGTAGACTTGATTTAAGATTTCATTAACCTTATGGATGTGTTCTCCTTGTCTAGACGTGCTATACAACCATAACACAGTTGATTTGGTTGATTATCGAGAGAGATCTTAATGTTTGAAGTTTAATGGCTCTCAGGCTAGAGAGATCGGGGACGATGAACGGATGTCGCCTTTTTCGGCATTTATCAAATGGATGCTCCGAATTGAGCCAGAAGAAGAAATGGTGCGCGAACCGTGGGATGCATGGCACTGAGGTGGCTAACGACGTCAAGTGGCGGAGTGTCGCTTGTCTTTTCAAAGCCGTCTCAAGATGAGTTGCATAAGTTGATAAATAGGTCTTTTTTTATTTATTTAAATGACCAGAACTTCAAAAATCCATATCTTGGTGTAAAAAATCACAAAAAAATAAAAATACCCTCATGCTCAGAACAGAGGAGACAATGTGGATATGTTTTCATGTCTTTTTTATGCATGTATGATTTTTAATTAATTAAATAGTGTATTTTTTATTTGAATTCTCTATTTTCATGGACATTTCACCATGCCTTGATTTTTGGGGCTTTGGTTCTCTCTGTCATGAGGGATCTTCCCTGATTTTTTAAAGGTCAAGGGAGGTCTCTAAACAAATATCTCTTTTTTTCAAGCATATCATGTCTGTTTTGGTAAAATAATTACATGAATTAAAATATTCATCAGAAAAGTGCAAAACTTATTATGGTAGGTTCATTGTGGTCCCCATACTTGGTTTAACTCATTAAAAATAATCTTAATTGTCTTTAAACCCTAAAATTGAAATGTAATTAAATTAGATAAAATATAAAAGTAAATGTAATAAAAACTATTCTCCACTGTAAGTTATTATTAGAGGAGCTTCATATAAAAATTTCAATTTAATTAGAATTAATTTGACTACTAAAATGAATTAATTAAGTGAAATTACATTTTTTTACACTAAAATAATTATAATAATTAAAATACAACTCAAAAAATCACTAAATTTGTTTTGGGAGCTTCTTATGTTCGGAGGAACTTAAGAAAAATAAAAGTTGAATTAAAATAAATATTTCATTTTTATACCATTTTTAAATATTTAAATAAATAAAAAATAATTAAAAATCAGAAAATTGCATAATTGTAAAAACACACTAAAATGTCACATTTTGCTTGTTGATCACTTGGGACCAATTGAAATAATTTTCTAAGTCAAGATTTTCATTTTTAAAGGCTTAAAATAAATTTTCTTTAATTTTCCACTAAAATTATTCCAATAATTAAAATATAAGCAATAAGAATATGAAGTTTATTTCTCTTGGTCTCGTGAACTCAGAGAGATTTACAAAAAAAAAATTAATTTAATTTTCCACTTAGATAATATTTTATATTTAATTAATACTCAAAACAATCAAATAATTGTAATAATTAAATTAAACCTCAAAAAATCATGGAAATTGGCCCAAATTGTCCTCTAACTTAGCGAACTTCAAGTATATTTGTGAAGGACAAAGGTTTTGTTTTGGTTGAGTTATTTAATTTTCATTAAAAATCCATATTTTTGCATTTATATAATTATAAAATTAAATAAATTTAGAAAAAACACATTTTCTCCTCTGATGTTATAGTTATCTCATGAGGGGGGTAGAATAAAAATTTTAAAGTCATTCGGGTTTAATTTAATGAATTATGGAGTGTTAAGGCGCTAAGGGCAAAATGGTAACTTTGGAATTTAAGTTTTAATTAATATTTTGGCTTAACCAAAGGATAAATGGGTAACAAATGATCTTAATTGACATATCCTAATGATTGAAATATGAAATGGATAAATGATAGCAACCAATCTCACTTTGGTCTCATTAAGGATAAATTTGTAATTTCTAAAATTGATGAAATTTGGAAGAGAAATTAAATTAAAAGATATTAAGGTTGGGGTTCAACTTTGAAAGATCATAACCCACTGATTCAAAACCCAAATTGATGGTTTTAAAATGTTCTATGATTCTTGATAAGGATTGGAAATATAAATATTTAAATTTTCCTAAAAATTATCAATAAACCCATTAAGTTTTACGGGCTTAGTAGTGAACTAGGCTTAATCAAAATTTTATCTAATAAGATTTAGAAAATGACATATAATTAATTTGAAACTTTTGTAAAACACTACAATCCCTTCTTTGAAAATCAAATTGGCTAAGTCCCTTAATTAAGCCCAAATTGCCCCTAAGAGCCTTTACCCGTATAATCGTAGTGAAACATCAAGTGATAATTACCCCACTAAAAGGGATAATCAAAACATCAAAGTTCATAGGAATTCGAGGTTGTTTGCCTAGTGCAACATAAATCCCCAAACATATTTTTAGGCATTTGTACAACAATATTGTATAATATAAGCCTTAAACTCAACTTAGGACTCCGAGGTAGTCGTTTGTCACGACTTAAATCCTCATATCTTCCAGGCAATTTGTGTTGATTGCTTCACACAAATGTAAGCCCTAAATAAATAAAAATTGGCAGGATGAAATACTTAAATATCTCTCCTCCAAAACTAAAACCAAACAATAGGATAGCTTGGGAAGTCACTGAAGTTCTCCTTCGGATCCGTGACATCCTCTAATGTTTCCTCCTTTGGACTCCAAAACAAAATTTTCCAATTTTAAACCAATCCCCTTCACACTTCTTAGTCCGATATCTTTGAAATTTTCTTACCATTTGAACTGTTTGAAGGTAATTTTTCTTGATTTTTATTGAGAGTATTCTTAGGTAACTTCAGTTATCTATGATGTATTTAACTATAAGAGCTTGCCCTTATTGGAAGCTTTTCCTGAACCCAGTATAATATAAACCATATTTAATTCCTTATATTAAATAGGGGAACTTGTCGGCCAATACATTAGTTTCCCAGACCAAACGGATGTCATAACTTTCTTTAGTTTATTTGATCAAGCCTCACCCTCAAATCTTATGTTCATCCTTCAGGATAGATACAGGAATTGAGGTAAAGCGCTCTTTCATCTAAACTATGAAAATTATGGGGTCAGTTTGACTTCATCTTTTTCAAAACTAAAAATTTTTTTTTTAAACGTCCTTCCGAAGTAGGCAACGGGATTTCAATTCTTATGACCGACAACTTCTTACGGGCAAACCCCACATCAAAAAAAGTGCCGACAGTCATTCCAAAACATTCCCCACTAACCAAATTGACCAAAATCGTGAAATTCTCAAAGTACCCCAAAATTGCCAAAAAATTACCAAAATGCCCCTCATCACTCAAAAATTCCAAAAACTCCCAAAATTCCAAAATATTTCCAATTTCAATTTTGAACCATCACATTGACCCAATTTAACCCATTTTTAACAAAAGCCCCAAATTACCCTTAAAGGCCCAATTTGCCCAAATTAGCCCCAATGTCAAGTCAATTGGCCCTAATCTTGCGCAATTTCAATTCTAAACCAAAATTCAACAACCCTGATACTAATTGAAACCACATACAAACCCAATTTGACCCAATTACAAGCTCAATTACACCCAAATCCAGGTCTAACCTAAAATCCCCAACTTGACTTTGTCAAAATTCCACCTAATTAACCCTCCAATTCAATTCAAAAATTGTTTAAATCCTTTCAAAACTCTTCATGACATCTCCATACACCAAATTAAACATTTAATTGGCCCAAAATTTAGACCAAATTCACTCTCAATTGTAAAAGCCTAAGGCCTTAAGTCATTCAAAATAGCCCAATATTCAATTAAATGCCACATGACAATTTTTCTCCTCGTCTTCCATTTAATCAAAATCATTCCCTAAGTGTTAAATCCATGATAAAATCATTTCAAATCAAGCCTCATGAAAAACTCCAGAAAAATATCCTATAAATTCAAAAAATCCCTTTTCATGCAAATTGACCAAGCCAATGACAAGTCATGAAGCCATCCCTAAGCCATAGGATGACAAAAGGTGGAGTTACTTTCAAGCTCTCTTAAAAAAAATTTAACCCTTTTAATGACACATTATAACCCATGTTTAGCTAAATCCAATGGATGGAGACCCATCTACACCAATTCAGCTGACCACCTGACTTTGGCCAGCTTTGGGGAGTCACCCAAGTCCATTCCAATGAGGCTAGACCCATAGTTGGCCCATCCTAGCCCAAAGCAATTTCCCCTTCAATTAATCACCCTTACTTATGTATATAACCAATTGGCTACACATTAGCCCACCACTGATCATCCTCAATGGGATCGTGACCTGAGCTTAGCCGCTTGGCCACCTTGGCCGCCGGAAAACCCAAACGCAAAAGCTCTACCATGGTTAAACCCAAAAATTAAACCCATACAAGTGGCATTAATCTAATTGTCCATTGGAGCATTTTTTCCCTCCTCCTAAGTAGCATCCCAGCCACCTTAGCTTGGCCTGAGTGCCACCATGGCCCCTCATATTTAAATGCCCCCTTCACGACCAAGGGAGGAGTTATTGAAATTTCTTGAGGAGACCCTGGAAATATTTTCCCAGAGTTTCTCCAAGACCTCTTGAGTTCAAATAAACCTTCTACTAGCCCTCAAACCCACAGCCTGAGCTCAATTTTAGAGCTTAAAAATTAGGCCGAACCATGAGGTAATCCACCACAGCTCCAAAATGTACCAAAGTCAAATTCAGTCTTGGTTAAAATCGTACCTAGGCAATTCACCACGGCTCAAGGCTTCATCTAGGAGCTCTCTGGAGTCAACTCAAGCTTTTGGAAGCACCCAATGGAGGCCACACCTCTTAGGCAAAGGTATTGAGCTCTCCCTTTAAATCAAGCCTATTTTAATTCTCGATGCTCATAGACTTGATTTAAGATTTCATTAACCTTATGGATGTGTTATCCTAGTCTAGACGTGCTATACAACCATAACACAATTGATTTGGTTGAGTATCGAGAGAGATCTTAATGTTTGAAGTTTAATGGCTCTCAGGCTAGAAAGATCGGGGACGATGAACGCATGTCGACTATTTCCGCATTTATCAAATGGATGCTCTGAATTGAGCCAGAAGAAGAAATGGTGCGCGAACCATGGGATGCATGGCACTGAGGTGGCTAACGACGTCAAGCGGCGGAGCGCCGCTTGTCCTTTCGAAGCCGTCTCAAGATGAATTGGATAAGTTGATAAATAGGTCTTTTTTTTATTTATTTAAATGACCAGAACTTCAAAAATTCATATCTTGGTGTAAAAAATCACAAAAAAATAAAAATACCCTCATGCTCAGAACAGAGGAGACAATGTGGATATGCTTTCATGTCTTTTTGATGCATGTATGATTTTTAATTAATTAAATAGTGTATTTATTATTTGAATTCTCCATTCGCATGGACATTTCACCATGTCTTGATTTTTGGGGCTTTGGTTCTCTCTGTCATTAGGGATCTTCCCTGATTTTTTAAAGGTCAAAGGAGGTCTCTAAACAGATATCTCTTTTTTTCAAGCATATCATGTCTATTTTGGTAAAATAATTATATGAATTAAAATATTTATCAGAAAAATGCAAAACTTATTATGGTAGGTTCATTGTGGTCCCCATACTTGGTTTAACTCGTTAAAAATAACCTTAATTGTCATTAAACCCTAAAATTGAAATGTAATTAAATTAGATAAAATATAAAAGTAAATGTAATAAAAACTATTCTCCACTGTAACTTAATGTTAGAGGAGCTCCCCATAAAAATTTCAATTTAATTGGAATTAATTTGACTACTAAAATGAATTAATTAAGTGAAATTACATTTTTTACACTAAAATAATTATAATAATTAAAATACAACTCAAAAAATCACTAAATTGGTTTTGGGAGCTTCTTATGTTTGAAGAAACTTAAGAAAAATAAAAGTTGAATTAAAATAAATATTTCATTTTTAGACCATTTTTAAATATTTAAATAAATTAAAATAATTAAAAATCAGAAAATTGCATAATTGTAAAAACACACTAAAATGTCGCATTTTGCTTCCTGATCACTTGGGACCAAATGAAATAATTTTCTAAGTCAAGGTTTTCATTTTTAAAGGCTTAAAATAAATTTTCTTTAATTTTCCACTAAAATTATTCCAATAATTAAAATATAATCAATAAGAATATGAAGCTTATTTCTCTTGGTCTCGTGAACTCAGAGAGATTTACAAAAAAAAATTAATTTAATTTTCCACTTAGATAATATTTTATATTTAATTAATACTCAAAACAATCAAATAATTGTAATAATTAAATTAAACCTCTAAAAATCTTGGAAATTGGCCCAAATTGTCCACTAACTTAGCGAACTTTGAGTATATTTGTGAAGGACAAAGGTTTTGTTTTGGTTGAGTTATTGAATTTTCATTAAAAATCCATATTTTTGCATTTACATAATTATAAAATTAAATAAATTTAGAAAAAAACACATTTTCTCCTCTGATGTTATAGTTATCTCATGAGGGGGTAGAATAAAAATTTTAAAGTCATTTGGGTTTAATTTAATGAATTATGGGGTGTTAAGGCGCTAAGGACAAAATGGTAACTTTGGAATTTAAGTTTTAATTAATATTTTGGCTTAACCAAAGGATAAATGGGTAATAAATGATCTTAATTGACATATCCTAATGATTGAAACATGAAATGGATAAATGGTAGCAACCAATCTCACTTTGGTCTCATTAAGGATAAATTTGTAATTTCTAAAATTGATGAAATTTGGAAGAGCAATTAAATTAAAAGATATTAAGGTTGGGGTTTGACTTTGAAAGATCATAACCCACTGATTCAAAACCCCAATTGAGGGTTTTAAAATGTTCTATGATTCTTGATAAGGATCCAATCAACCCATTGAGTTTTACGGGCTTATTAGTGAACTAGGCTTAATCAAAATTTTATCTAATATTGTTTAGAAAATGACATATAATTAATTTGAAACTTTTGTAAAACACTACAATCCTTCTTTGAAAATCAAATTGGCTAAGTCCCTTAATTAAGCCCAAATTGCCCCTAAGAGCCTTTACCTGTATAATCTTAGTGAAACATCAAGTGATAATTACCCCACTTCAAGGGATAATCAAAACATCAAAGTTCACTGAGCATAAGGGTATGAATTGAGTGAAACATATAGCAAACATAATAAGACCGAAATGAACTCGAGACAATTTAAGGCTGTGAAATGTCCAGGGTATTACCCAAGACCTTTTCATGATCCTTTAAGAATCTCGGAGGACACTTTGACATATTATAATTTTCTTGATCGGATCATCCCCATAGATGAATAAATTGGGTCTATCAAGGTATTTCATAGGATTTGGAAGACACACCTTAAACCTATACTCTCGGCTTTCCCTACTAGCATGTTTTAATTCCTGCAAAATTATATATATATTCTTTGCAAATATTGACCTTTCAGGTGGAGGAACGAGAAGAATTGGCAGGTACAGTTTTAATTTATTGCATTGCAATTTACTTATATTTACCTCTTTGTGCCTCTCATTTAATACTTGTAAATTTGCAGGTTAAACAACAAGGTCACCTTGCATGTGAAAACTGAAACTTTTAGGATAGCCACAGAATAGAAACTAAAACCATAATTAAGAAATTAAAACAATATAAACTTCACTGCCATAATATTCAAAATATAAAACAACTCAAAATTTAATCACAAACAAAACAACAAAACAAAAATTGTAACTAAATTAAAATGTCTCTATCGGATGATCGGAAATCCGTTAGAGGAGGTAACTTATGGTTGCTAATGATATTTCCCACTATCTAAATAAAAGTATGGCCTCATTGAGTTGAGTTTAGTAAGTTCATTTGGACTAAGTGAATCTGAAGAAAATAGTGGTGTTAGAACGAGGGAACCGTGGGATCCTAACTGGTGTCACTCTAATCAACTTTAACTTCCCCCATGATATTTAAATAATCATAACCTTATGAAACATTTGATTCGACATCAGGACTTGACACATTAGAAAACTTCTTCATGAAAAGGGAGCTTGGAGATACCTTTGCGGATGGCCTTCTACAATAGCAAGAGCATCTACAACAATACATCTTTCCTTATAACTAAAAAACAAGCCATTGGATTTCGAGGTTGTCCGCCTAATGCGACATAAATTCTCAACTTCTTTTAGGCCTTTGTATATCTTATTATACAATATAAGTCTTCGATTCTAAGGTTGTCGTTCGTCACGACCTAAATCCTCACATTTTTCAGGTTATTTGTGTGATCGTTTCACACAAATATAATCCCTAATTAATAAAATTGGCAGGATGAAACACATAATTTCTTCTTAAAACTAAAGCTGAACCATAGGATAGTCTGAGAAGTTACCAAGGTTCTCCTTGGGATCTATGACATCCCCTATTTCTTCTTCATTTGGATTCCAAAAATAATATGTTCCAAATTTTAGTCATTCCCCCTTCACACATCTTTTTTTGACCTCTTTGAAAAGTTCTATCCTTTGAAATTTTTTAAGACAATATCCCCTGATTTTTGTCGATAGTTTTCTTAGGTGACTTTATTTATTTAAGATGTAATTAACTATAAGGAAATCTCTTTATAGGAAAAGGTCAAGAACCAACTTAATATAAACCCTATTTAATTTTTTGTATTAAATAATTGAACTTATCGGTCAACATAACAAAATGGTTTTTCACAGACTTAAACGGATTTCATAAATTTTTTAGTTTATTTAATCGAGCTTCACCTGTAAGTAGTGTGTCTACCCTTCAAGATAGATGCATTACTTGCAGTATTAGGCATGTTTATTAAAACTACTGAGGATATGAGATCGGTTTGGTTCTGTATTTTCAAATTTTAAAATACTACCTTTCCCAATTTATATGTATGTAAATTAAATTAAATATGACATTGGGATACTCATTCTAGCAACCGACAAATTCAATTTTCCAACCAACTTTTAGTGCCAACAGAAGTCAGTACCTAAATTCTGATTCCCTTTGTTATTTCTTGGGTCGGATGTGATTTCATGAGTTTTCCTTCCTAATGTAGCTTGTCAACTCTTAAGATAGATGTGAGTTTCTATGCTTTCTTGCTGATGTGACACCTTCTCGAGATCAGTGTGAGACCCCCTTAAATGGAGTAAGGCTTTGGATTCTCATTTCGGGGGTTGGTACATGAATTCCTGTACTTTTTCCAGGGTTGATACCCAAATTATGATTTTATTCGCTACCTCTTTGATTGGATGTGAGTTCTAGAGCTTTCCTTCCTAAAGTAACTCATCACCTCTTAGGTTGGATGTGATTCTTTATGCTTTCCTTCCTTATGTAACATCTTCTTGAGATTGGTGTGAGACTCCCTTTAAGGGAGTAAGGCTTCTGATTCTCATTTTAGGGGCTAGCACTTGAATTCCAGTTCCCATTCAAGAGTCAGTAGTTAAATTCTGATTCCCTTCGCTACCTCTTGGGTTGGATGTGAGTCCCTGAGATTTCCTTCCCAATGTAGATCGTCAGCTCTTAGGTTATATGCGAGTCCCTATGCTTTTCTTTCTGATGTAATACCTTCTTCAGATCAGTGTGAGACCCCTTAAATGGAGTAAGGCTTTTGATTCTCATTTCGGGGGCTGGTACCTGATCCCTGGATACTACTAATATGCACAATACAACAATAATTCAGATTATATTTCACTTATATTTCCTTACTTTGCAACAAAACCAAAAACTTGATCCTGAAGAAAAGAAAAAGAATTTAACTTTTAATTTATATATATTGGGATACTACGCAAGTATATGTATCGTTATCAAGTNTCTTAAGGATAATTGAAACATTGTTGTTCACTAAACACTAGAGGTATTTACAGGATGAAGTATTAAGCAACATAATAAGTTTAAATGAGGTCGAGACTTTTCACCAGGTAGTGAGAGGGAAGCATGGACATGCATCTTCCTTTTAACCTTTTGCATACCTCAGAGGTCTACAAACTTAGTATATTCTGCTTAATAAAATAATCCTTAAATGAATTAATAGAGGCTCACCAAGATATGATTTAGGATTTGGTAGATCACCGGAACCTTATCTTCTAGCTTTACATAAAATGCTTTTAATATATAAATACTCTTGCATGCATTTTGAGTTTCAGTTGAAGATGAAGGGAAGACCATCCAGGTATGTCCTTATTATAATTTATTTTACCTGCATTTCTAGTTTCCTGTACTTTACTTTTTAGTACGTTACTATACTTACTCACAAACATGTATGAACAAAAAACACCAACCTGCATGTTAAACAACGATGTCACCATGCATGAAAACCAAAACTGCTAGGATAGTCATTAACCAAAACTAAAATAAATCAAGATAAAATTCACCACCACAACATTTAAAATACAAAAAAACTCAAAATTTAATCACAAACATCACAAAACAACAATCAAAATAAAATTAAAACGTCTCTATCGGATGATCGGGAATCCCTCGAAGGAGGTAACCTGCGGTTACTAACGAGGCTTCCCACGGTCTAAATGAAAGTATGGAACTCATTAAGTTGAGTTTAGTAAATTCATTTGGACTAAGGATCAATATAAAATAGTGATACCGGAACAAGGGAACCGTAGGATTCTAATAGGTGTCGCTCTAATCAACTTTAATTTGCCTCATAACATTTTAAATACTACAACCATAGGGACATCTGATTTGACATCATAACTTGACACACTAGAAAACTTAAACTCGCCACGACGAGAGCTTGGAGCTAACACTATGGGTAGCATGACCATCTTCAACTGCAATAGGAACTACAATAGCATAACCTTCTTTAGAATTAAACAACAAAGTCATGGGACTTCGAGGTTGTTTGCTTAGCAACATAAATCCTCACCTTACCTTTAGGCCTTTGTATAGCTTTGCGTACAATCTAAGCCCTAACTCATCTTAGGATTCTGAGGTTGTCTTCCATCATGACCTAAATCCTCACATCTTCCAAGCTATTTGTGTGATCATTTCACACAAATATAAGCCCTAAATAAATAAAATTGGCAGGATTAAACATTAAAATAATTTCTCCTCAAAACTGAAGCAAAATAATAGGATAGACTTTGAAGTCACTAAGGTTCTCCTCCAGATCTATGACATCCCCTAGTTCTTCCTCTATTGGATTCTACAATAAAATGTTCCAAATTTGAGCCATTCCCATTTCACACCTCTTTGTCCAATTTTATTGAAAAGTCCTATCCTTTTGAACTCCTTGAAGATAATATTTTCTAATTTTTATTGAGAATTTTCTTAGGTGACTTCAATTATTTAAGATGTAATTAACTATAGGGGCATGCCCTTATAGAAAGCTTGTCTGAACCCAACTTAATATAAACTCTATTTAATTCTTCATATTAAATAGGGGAACTTGTCGGCAAATAAAAATGATTTTGCAGACCAAAAGGATGTCATATATTTCTTGGTTTATTTGTTCAAGTCTCATCCTCAAGTCTTATTTTTATCCTTTGGGATAGAAATAGAATTTGAGGTATATCGCTCCTTCATTTAAACTATGAAAAGTATGAGGTCTGATTGATTTCATATTTTTCTAAAACTTATATATNCAATTCTGGTGACCGACAACTTCCAACGGGCAACTCCTCCAACCAAAAAATAGACCGACATGCCTTTGATAATTTTAGACCTTACTTAATTAGAGCTAAATATATAATGCATACAAACCATTCTGCTATCAAATATTTGATGCAAAATAAAGATGCTAAACTGATATTTAATTAGATGAATACTTTTGCTGCAAGAGTTTAATTTTGTGGTAGTAGATAGAAAGGAAACTGAAAATCAAATAGCTGATCATTGTCTAGATTAGAATAAGAAATATTAACTGATTTTGCAAATGAAATTTTAGAAACTTTCTTTGATGAACAATTGTATAGTATTGATTTAAGGAATATACCGTGATATGCTGATATAGTAAATTATATTGTGTATGATATTCTACCACCAAAGGTAAAGAATCAATAATTAAAGAAATTTATCCATGATGCAACATTCTATTTTTGGGATGAACCATATTTATATGAATAGTGTAAATATTTTTTCATTAGAAGATGTGTGCCTTACAAAGAAACTGAACAAATAATTGAACGATGTCATGATTCTGAATTTGGAGGACATTTTGAAACTAGTGGAACTGCACATAAAATTTTGCAAGCTGGATTTTATTGGCCAACTCTTTCTAGAGATGTTAATGAATATATTAAAGCATGTGATTGATTTTAGTGAGTAGGAAATATTTCTATAAGAATGAAATGCCTTTAAATTACACATTGGAAGTTAAATTTTTTTATGTGTGGAGATTAGATTTTATGGTACCATTTATGCCTTCATTTTGAAATTTATAAATATTGCTTGTTGTTTATTATATGTCCAAATGAGTTGAAACTATTGTTGTACATAAATGTGATGTCGAAAGTGTTTGAAAATTTTTAAATAAAAACATTTTTACAAGATATGGAATGTTAAGAGTGGTTATTATTGATGGAGGATCCCATTTTTGGAATAAGAGGATCAAAAAATTGATTAAAAAATATAATATTATGCATCATCCCCAAACTAGCGATCTAGTAGAGATATCAAATTTGAAATAAAGTGAATTTTAGAAAAAATTGTAAATCTTGATAAATTTGATTGGTTTGCTAGATTAGATACTGCATTATAGGCATACATAATTGCCTATAAGANCAGAGATATCAAATTGTGAAATAAAGTGAATTTTAGAAAAAATTATAAATCTTGATAAATTTGATTGGTTTGCTAGATTAGATACTGCATTATAGGCATACATAATTGCCTATAAGACTCCCATTGGAATGTCCCCATATATACTTATTTTTGGTAAAGCATGCCACTTTCCAGTAGAGTTGGAACATAAAGCATATTGGGCTATTAAAGAATTTAATTTTAATATAAAGGATGCTGATGAGAAAAAATTATTGCAACTCAATGAACTTGAAGAGATTAAAAATGATGGATATGATAATGCAAAAATCTATAAAGAGAAAATGAAAATATGACATGATCGGAGGATTATAAGAAAGAAATTTAAACCTAGACAAGAAGTTCTATTATATAATTCTAGATTGAGATTATTTTGAGGAAAACTGAAATAAAGATGATTACGACCATTCAATGTGATTAAAGTCTATCATCATGGAATTGTTGTTATTAAAGATCCTAAAATTGAAAAGATGTTTAAAGTTAATGGGTATCGATTGAAACTTTATTATGAAGGGCACATGCCACAATTTAAAGAAATCTAGATGTTGAGTCATCCTGAATAAACATTGGTGTGTCGGGCTAACAATGTTAAACCAAGCGCTTTATGGGAGGCAACTGATCCCGACTATTCATATGCAACAGTATAAGATTGTCTTTGATTACATTTTTCACTTATATTTCCTTAATTTGCAACAGTACAAAAAACTTGATCCTGGAGAAAATAAGAATTTTAACTTTTTAATTTAATTATATATTACGCAAATATACATATCATTATCAAGTAATATAGAACTTTTTTATTAAAACATGAATATCGAACCCACAGGAATTTCATAATATGCACTATTAAACAACAAACTTTTTATTTTAAAAAGATAATTGCTTAAACTATAGATATTTTTACAGTAACTAAAATTCAAATCTTTTTGGTATTTTTGATATTTNTAATAATATTCTTTACCCTTACTAGAAATGCTATAAAAAACATTGGCTATTTTAAAGTTTGAATAGTTCTGAAGACCGGCTAGGCAGGAAAAATACTAGCTCTCACTCTAGAGTTCCCTCGATTCCCTCCACCTGGGGGCTAACATCTAGTATCAGATCTTAAANGCTTTTAAAGATAACTTGAGTTTATGTAAAAGAAAAGTACTTAATATGAAATATCATTCTCCTTATCATGAATCACTATTAAGTATAGGAATTCTATTATGGGAGTATTCAAATTGTGTTGTGCCAAATTGGAGCAATATTATTCTTTACCCTTACTATAAATGCTATAAAGAACACTGACTAATTTAAAGTTTGAATAATTCTGAAGACCGGCTAGGTAGGGAAGATACCATCTTTCAATCTAGAGTTCCCTCGATTACCTCCACATGGGGGCCAACATCTCGTATCAGAACCTAAAATAATAAACCAAGTTGGGGGCTTTAGTCTATCACTCTAAAGTCCTCTAAATCTACACCNTCTTTTTTCATTAAGACCTAAATATCAAACCCATAGGGAGAATACACAATATACACTATTGAAATAATAATTTTCTATTTTTAATAAACAGATAATTATCTAAACTAAAGATGATTTTTGCAATAATGAAAATTTAAATATTTTTGGTATTTTTAATATTTTGATAGAACAATAACAATTTAAAAAAATAACTAGAGTTTTTCGTAGAAGAAAAGCACTAAATATGAAAATATCTTTCTTCTTATTATTAATCAATAATAAGTATAGGAATTTTGTTGTGGAAGTATGCAAATTCTATTGTGCCAAATAGGAGCAATAATATTTTTTACTCTTACTAAAGATGTTATAAAGAACATTGGCTAATTTAAAGTTTGAATAGTTCAGAAGACCGGCTACGCATGGAAGATACTAGCTCTCACTCTAGAGTTCTCTCGATTCCCTCCACCTGGGGGGTAACATCTCGTATCAGAACCTAAAACAATAAACCAAGTTGGGGGCATTAATCTCTCACTTTAAAGTCCTCTAACTCTGAACCCTTCAATGAATATTTCCCTATTTATTTGCACTCAATCATATGAACTACATTCTCATTCATCCAACTCATTCGATTCTTTCTAATTGTTGACTGAGACAATACCAGTCCGGTTCTTACATGTTCTCACAATAAATTTTAATTTCCAATTGTTGTCCGAGACAATACCAACAAGGTTCTTAAATGTTCTCACAATAAATTTTAACATCTAGATTGGTCAACTAAAGAAGTAAATGAAGTGCATGGATTTAAATAATCACAACTTCTTCCATCATTAAAGATCAATACTTTCCACAACTTTCATCCAAAACTAAATTACTTATCATTTTAAGAAGAAAGATAAAAAAAACTACGCAGAATCCATGGAGAAAACAAAACCACTCTTTAGTTTAAAGGAAGAATTCATTGTCAAACCAACATTAAGTCTCAATTAAAATGAAAAGTAGTCTCAAAATAAAAAGATATAAACTTATCTCAAGTCCTCCGCCAAACTGTTGTAGTTCCTTTGATGTATTTCCCTAAAAGCTGCATTTTTTCATGATAATTTTTGTCCATGGTGGTTATAACCACCTATTAAGCCAATGGGTGCCTCGAGAACCGCTTCAAAATTTATAGAAACTGAATTTTCTCGTCTAATAACTGCTACTGGCGCTTAAGCGTGGCGCCTCTAGCGTGTCAGCATTATTTTGGGGTTGGAGGGGACTTGCTTGTAAGAAGCTGTCGGTCACCGGAATCGAAATCTCGTCGCCCGCTTTGGAAGGATGTTGAAGTATGAAATCAAACTGACCCCATATTTTTCATAATTAAAAAATGAAAGATCATTGTACCTCAAATCTTTTATCTATCCCAAAGGATAAACACAAGACTTGAGGATGAGGCTCGATCAAATAAACTAAGGAAAGTATGACNTGCTAGCTATTGTCACGATGATGTCAGATATTTCAGGCACTGGTTTCACTTCCTACCTTGCAGGCTCACAAAACTGTATCGGTGCAGCGACCTTGGGTACCCATACCCTTTTCTTCTTCGATGATGATGTCTCGGGACGGGATGTCTTAGTGGAGACATCGGTATGTCGAGTGAAGGTATGCTCCACATGGTGTAGACAAGCTACAGTGTCAGGTAATCATCTTTTTTTTCTTTCCGGGATTGCAGGAATGACGGGTAAGCTCCTCGGACATAGTCTCGACTTAATCGGTCGGCGACCTGCGTTCATGGTTGTGGTATGATCGGTGGTAACTATAGCAGTATCAACTTGGTTTCCCAAATGGAACCAGACGAGAATACGGGTAGGTGACTTTACAGTCGACATATGAGACTTTCTAAGGGACTTAACATCCTTCAAAATTTCTTTTTTCATATGAGGAGAAATTGCATGTCCCACTCGTTAAAGTAACTCACTAACAGAACATCCTTCCTTAGTAGCAAGCCTTCTGAAAACTGTACTAACTCGGGTGATAGAGGTGAACTTCCTTTCTTCCTCACCATGTCCACTGAGTGATGTTAATGTGGCAGCAATTTTCCAGATACTCTCATATCCATCAATATATGTCAGAGGATGGAATCTACTCCCTCGTAGGAGTGGAGAAATTTTTGGTAACACCTCTTCAATTCGATGAGGCTCCTCCTCAACGGGTGTGTTTTTTAGGAGTCTGGGCTTTGATGGCCCTCTGAACTCTTCTATTGTGGTTCCTTCTTTGAGTTCGGGTCAGCGGTACAGTTCTTGAGCTCGACCTGACTTCAAACACGGGTGGTGGGAAAGTTAACCCTTCAGTTGAATCTTCAATGATCATCACTTCTTTCCCCTTAGCAGCAGCAGGCATAGCAGGCTTGACGGGTTAACTTTCCAAGAGTGCTACTGCCATGCGGCACCCGTCAAACCTGCTAAATACGGGCATTTAAACCATCGAAATCCCATGTCCAGAAGAGGGACATGGACATATGACCGATGTGTGAAGATAACATTTATTAATTTGTATGGAGAGAAAAGCTTGTCCCCAGCGGAGTCGCCAGAAGCTATCGGCGTTAATTCGGATTGGTTTATGGGGAGTTGCCCGTAAGAAGCTATCGGTCGCTGGAATCGAAATCCCATCGCCCGATTTGGAAGGACGTTGAAGTATGAAATCAAACTGACCCTATATTTTTCATAGTTTAAAATGAAAGAGCATTATACCTCAAATCATGTATCTATCCCGAAGGATAAACACAAGACTTGAGGATGAGGCTCGATCAAATAAACTAAGGAAAGTATGACGTCCGTTTGGTCTGCGAAACATTTGTATTTGCCGACAAGTTCCCCTATTTAATGTAAATGATTAAATATGGTTTATATTAAGCTGGATTTGGACATGCTTCCTATATGGGCAAGCCCCTATAGTTAATTACATCTTAAATGACCAAAGACACCTAAGAAGACTCTCGATAAAAATCAAGAAATATTATCTTCAAGGAATTTCAAAGGGTAGCTTCTTTAACGAAATCGGACGTAGAGGTGTGAAAGGGGATTGGTTCAAATTTGGAACATTTTAAAGTCACTTAAGAAGACTCTCGATAAAAATCAGAAAGATTATCTTCAAGGAATTTCAAAGGGTAGGACTCTTTAACGAAATCAGACGTAGAGGTGTGAATATTATCTTCAAGGAGTTTCAAAGGGGAGGACTTTTCAATGAGATCAGATGTAGAGGTGTGAAAGAGAATTTCAAAGGGTAGGACTCTTCAACGAAATCGGACGTAGATGTGTGAAAGGGGACTAGTTCAAATTTGGAACATTTTTATTGTAGAATAAAAATTTCAAAGGGTAGGACTTTTCAATGAGATCGGACGTAGAGGTGTGAAAGGGGATTGGTTCAATCTAAAGTCACCTAAGAAGACTCTCGATAAAAATCAGGAAATATTATCTTCAAGGAGTTTCAAAGAGTAGGACTCTTCAACAAAATCGAACGTAGAGGTGTGAAAGGGGATTGGTTCAAATTTGGAACATTTTATATAGGACTCTTCAACGAAATCGGACGTAGAGGTGTGAAAGGGGATTGGTTCAAATTTGGAACACCTAAGAAGACTCTCGATAAAAATTAAGAAATATTTCAATGAGATCAGACGTAGAGGTGTGGAAGGGGATTGGTTCAAATTTGGAACATTTTATTGTAAAATCCAAACGAGGAAGAACTAGGGGATGTCATGGATCCAGAGCAGAACCCCGGTGACTTCCCAAGTTATCCTAATGTTTAGCTTCAGTTTTGAGGAGAAATATTTAGGTGTTTTATCCTACCAATTTTATTTATTAGGGCTTACACTAGTGTGAAACGGTCGCACAAATAGCCTGGAAGATGTGAGGATTTAGGTCATGACAAACGACAACGTCGGAATTTTAAGACGAGTTAGGGCTTATATTGTATAGCAGGGCTGTGCAAATGCCTAAAGATAAGGTGAGGTATTACGTTGCATCAGCAAGCAGCCTCGAAGTCCTATGGCTTGTTGTTTAAGTCTAAGGAAGGAAGATTAGTTTAGCTGGGGAAGACAGGTTTTGCTGTTGAACCGTGCTGCCCACCATGCTAGCTCCAAGCTCCTTCCGCGACGAGTTTGAGTTATCTATTGTGTCCGTGTTGCCCACCAAGCTAGCTCCAAGCTCCTGCTGCAACGAGTTTGAGTTATCTAGTGTGTCAAGTTGTGTTGCCCACCATGCTAGCTCCAAGCTCCTGCCGTGGCGAGTTTGAGTTTTCTAGTGTGTTGAGTTATAATGTCAAATCAGGTGGCCTTATGGTTGAAGTTCTTTAAATCTTATGAGAGCATGTTAAAGTTGATTAGAGCGACACCGGTTAGGATCCCACGGTTCCCTCATTCCGGCACCACTATTTTCTATTGGATTCACTTAGTCCAAATGAACTTACCAAACCCAACTTAATGAGTTCCATAATTTCATTTAAACCGTGAGAAGCCTCGTTAGCAATCGTAGGGCAATCTTAATGAGTTCCATAATTTCATTTAAATCGTGGGAAGCCTCGTTAGCAACCGTAGGTTACTCCCTCATTCCGGCACCACTATTTTCTATTGGATTCACTTAGTCCAAATGAACTTACTAAACCCATCTTAATGAGTTCCATAATTTCATTTAAACCGTGGGAAGTCTCGTTAGCAACCGTAGGTTAATTAATGAGTTCCATAATTTCATTTAAACCGTAGGAAGCCTCGTTAGCAACCGTAGGTTACCTCATCCAAGAGATTCCCTATCATCCAGTAGAGACATCTTAATTTAGTTGAAGTTGTGGTTTTGTGTAATGTTGTGATTAAATATTGAGTTGTTTTATATTTTAAATGTTGTGGCAGTGAGTTTTATCTTGGTTGATTTTAATTTTGGTTTCAGGTTTTGGTTTTGGTTATGTGACTATCCTGATAGTTTTAGTTTTCATGTAGGGTGACATCGTTGTTTAGCATGTAAATTTACAGGTATAAAAGTACAGTATGAGAAACACAGTATGAAAGTAAAAGAAAGACAACATTGAAAACTGTAAAAGCGTACCTGGCGAGTCTTCTCGTTCCACCACCTAAAACTTGAAATGCATGTTAAGGCAGCCTATGAAGAGCAGGAAAAGTAAAGTTTTGGTAATTTTCCTAACCCTATGTCATATCTTGGCGGGTCCTTAGAAATTTAATTAAGGATGACTTTATCAAGCAGGATATATTAAGTTTAATTGATCTCCGAGATGTCCAACTGATCTAGAGAAAGAAGCAGGTCCATGCTACTTTCTCGTTGTCTGGTGGAAAATCCCGAGTTCTTTTTAAACTTATTATATTGTTTAATAATTCATCCTATAAATACCCTTAATGCTCGGTTAACATTGATGTCTCAATTATCTTTAAGAAAGGGGGTAATTATCATTTATCATTTAATTTGAAAATTATGTGAGTGAATTCCCTTGAAGGGGAAGTTAGTGTAATTTGAACAGTTAGCCAAATTTTAATCCTAATTAGTCTTAGCGGTGTTTCAAGGATGTTTAATTTAATTATGTTTATTTCTCTAATCTTCATTTAGTCAATTTTGATTTAGCCTAAGTCACCACTGAGCCCTTAAGACCTGGGTGAGTGCCTTAATTAGTTTTGAAAAGGGTTAAACTTTAAGTGATCATGATTCATGATTTGGGTTTTATTTTAAAATCAAAATAGGGGTATTAAATTGATTAATTATTGGTTTCCAAAGTCATACCCCTAAGTCCAGGATCATTTAATTTGGGTTATTAAATTGATTAATTATTGACTTCAAAAGTCATACCCCTAAGTCCAGCATCATTTAATTTTAATAAACTTCCAAATTTTTAATGATTTAGAAATTTATTAACTTATTTTTTAATGAGGAAAGTGAGATTGATTTCTACCAATTAACCCATTGTGTTTCAAGCATCAAATAAATTGATTAAGATCAGAAGTTACCCATTCCCCTCCTTGACTTAAGCCTAAATGTTAATTAAGGCTAAATTTCCAAGATTACACATTTTCCCTTAAGGCTCTAACACTTCTTAATTTGTCAAATTCAATTCAAATGACTTTGAAACTTTTATCCTACCTCATTCATGGGTCAATTGAGACATCAGAGGAGAAAATGTGATTTATTTAAATTTAATTTAATTTATCTAATTATTTTAATGCAAAAATAGGATTTTTCAAGAAAATTTCTAACTTGACCCAGTTAAATCCTAATCCCTTGAAATTTTTATTGGAGGTAGACTTAGACTAGAAAACCCTTTGAACAAAATTTCATAATTTTTTGAAATCTCTGCAATTTATTGGAATTATTTTAAGTTCTGGGCTATTTAATAAAAATAAAATATTTTAGGTGGTGAAAATTAAGTTTTCTATTTTTGTAAAAATCTCCCTAAGGTCAGAGAACTCAGAGGAGCAAATTTTGTATTTTTCTGATTATTTCTTGATTTATTGGAATTATTTTAGTGAAAACTTCTTTTTAGCCTTTTTTTTTAAATTACTTTTAAGTTTTGAAATTCAATATATTTATTTAGAAAGTCAGGAAAAATATTCTAATTGTTCATAAGTTATTAGGGAGCAATTTAGAGCATTTTCATGAGCTTTATTACTTTTGAGGTTTTTTATGAATTTTTAATTATTTTAAAAATTTAAAATAGTTTAAAAATCAAGCTTTTATTTTAAATATAATTTTATTTTTATAAAATATCCTTTATCACAGAGAACTCAAAAAACCAAGTTTCATAATTTCTTGAGTCTTATTTTAATTTTTTAAAAAAATCATTTAAGTGTCAAAAGTGGTATTTATCTTTGAAAATCAATTTAAGTTATTAAATGAACTCAAAACATTTTGAAATTTTTATGATGAGTAGTATGGATCATAAACCACACTGGAGATCAAAAGTCAATTCATTTAAATGTTTATATTTTCCAAAATTAATTATTTTAGTAATTTGGTGTTTGTAAAATTTAAGGATATTTTAAATGACTTGACCCATGAATTTATTTACAAAAGCTTTTCTCGCCATTTTGGACCTTCCAAAATTTTCTTATGATTTTCTAATCAGTATGCTAATTTCCATGATTATTTTAAAGAAATAATGTGGATTAACTTGAAAAATATGGATCTCTGTATCAGAACATCTTCTGACTTTGGAAAAATCAAAGAATATTTCCCTTGACAGAGGCTACAACATGCCAAAGTTTCAAGCCAAGGTGATGTGTCAGTATGCATGGAGAATCAAATGATTCAAAACAGTGTTTATTTAATTAAAAATAAAATATGCATGAAATGGACTTGAAATTTATTCCACATTATTTCCCTCTGTTCACTAAGCAAGAGGGTATTTTTATTTTATTTTTGTGATTTTTCTACTCAAAGTTATGAATTTTCAAAGTTAGGGGTATTTAAATAAATAAGAAAAGCCCTATTTATCTATTTAAACCGCGCGTGCCACCTTATCCTACGACGGCTCTGAAGGCATTCGTGGTGTGCTCTGGTTGGACGCCGCCGTCCACGTAGCTTGCTGACTCGACCCGTTATTTATGTCCCGAGGAGTTGTCTGGCTCGATCTTGGCCATCCATGTGATACACGCGCGATCGAATGGCTCCCCGTCATCGTCCCCGATAGAATGATCCTGTGACCGTCCAAACTAAAACCCTAAGATCTCAGCCTAGACTCAACCAAATCACCTCGAGTTTGATCCTATGGACTCGTCTAAGTGAGACAAACATATCCATATGGTAATCATGCAATCAAATTAAGCCTAATTAAATGGAGAATCAAAATGGGCTCAGGATGAGGTGAGGTTTTATAACTTTGCTCTGAGAAGTAAAGCTTCGATCAGAGGGGTTTGGCATATTCGTTGGGGTCCAAGGAGGCTAGGGATTGAGTCCCTTATCTTGGTGTAAGGCCTAAGTAGGAATTTTATCACGGCTAGATTTAGGTGTTGGTCTAGAGCTATGGTAGAGGCTCTGTGGGAGGGGGATTTTATGGTGTTTTGGCTTCTTTCACTGTTGTGAAGGTGTGGGTGAACTTAATTTGAGTTTGGTGGACTGTGGAGTTGTGTTGGGTTTTGTCCTGGTTTACGACAAGGTTTCAAGATTAAAATTGAGCTCCGGCAATGGGAATGGCTGAGGGAAAATGGTCGGAATGCACTGAGAGGATCTTAGGGAAGCTTTGTGTGAAGTTTGGAGAGGCCTCTCTAGGAAAGTTTCAGCACACCTCCCATGGCCGTGGGAGGTGACTTTTTATAAAAATGACCATGGGGTGGCTCTCAAGGCACAAGTTTAGGTGCATTGTGGTGCTTAGGTGGAGGGCAGAGGAGCTCTCCANAAATATTCCCATCATTTCAAATTTTTTACAACTGCATGTAATCTCAGAATTACTTTTATCGACCTTAACAATCCACGGTCTGACTGTGTGCTCATTATCTAAGTTTCTAACATAAAATTCTGAATTTGAAGTGGTTGAGCACTCCACAGCAAGACCACACATACCATGTAACAACTCTGCTTCAAACATT
>JXCR01139236.1:90614-117705 GCA_002079205.1 Phalaenopsis hybrid cultivar
AAATGAGAAAGAACTAGGGGAGGTCGTAGATCCGGAGGCGAACCCCGGTGACTTCCCAGTCTATCATATGGTTTGGCTTCAGTTTTGAGAAGAAATTATTCAAGTGTTTCATCCTGCCAATTTTATTTAATTAGGACTTATACTTGCGTGACACGGTCACACAAGTCGCCCAGAAGATATGAGGGTTTACGTCGTATCAGACAACAACTTCGGAACCTAGAACGAGTAGGGTTTAAATTATACAGCAAAACTATACGAATGCCTAAAAAAAAAGGTGGAGGATTTATGTTGCGCTAGACAAACAACCTCGAAATCCTATGGAATGTTGTTTAATTTCTAGGAAAAGTAATGATTTTGCTGGGGAAGACATGTTCTGCTGTTGAAGATGGTCGTGCTGCCCATCGCGCTAGTGCCAAGCTTCTTGCCGTGACGAGTTTAAGTGTTATAGGTTTCTAGGAAAAGTAATGATTTTGCTGGGGAAGACATGTTCTGCTGTCGAAGATGGTCGTGCTGCCCACCGCGCTAGCTCCAAGCTCCTTGCCGTGACGAGTTTAAGTGTTATAGGGTGTCCAGTTACGATGTCAAATCAAACGACCATATGGTTATAGTCCTCTAAACGTCCTATATTAAAGAAAACATGCTTAAAGCTATATAACATAAAATGTGCAGTACAAAACGAACAGTAGGATGCATGTAGAATAGTAGCAGGTAGGAACAAGACAAGTATAACGTGCTTTACAGAAAGAAAAGTAGTAAGTAGAAAACATGAATAATATATCATGCTTTATGGGAAGAACAGTAGCAGGTAAAAACATGAATAGTATAACATGCTATACAGGAAGAACAGTAGCAGACAGAAACATGAATAATATAACATGTTGTACAGAAAGAACAGTAGCAAACAGAAACAGAAAAAAATATAACATGATGTACAGAAAGAACAGTAGCAGGTAGAAACAGGAAAATGAAGTACTGTAAAATGTAAAACAAACCTGTACGCCTGTGAGATCCGCTGTTTCTTAAGTATAGCAAAGTCTAAATGCATCACAAAAAGCGAAGTCTGAAAGAAAAGTCGTCCAGGAAATCCGAANCCATAGTGGAGATTAAAAATCAAGTCGTTTAAATGTTTATATTTTCTAAAATTAATTATTTTAGTGATTTGGTGTTTGTAAAATTTAATGGTATTTTAAATGAATTGACCCATGAAATTATTTTCATAGGTTTCTCTAGTCATGGTGAACCTTCCAAAATTTTCTTAGGACTTTCTAATAAATATGCTAATTTCTATGATTATTTTAAAGAAATAATGTGGAATAACTTAAAAAAATATGGATCTCTGTATAGGAACCTCTTTTGACTTTGGAAAAATCAGAGGATATTTCCCTTGATAGAGGCTACAACATGCCAAAACTTCAAGCCAATTTGATGTGTCAATATGCATGGAGAATCAAATAATTCAAAAGAGTGTTTAATTTATTAAAAAAATATGCATCAAATCGTCTTAAAATTTATTCCACGTTATTTTCCTCTGTTCACTGAGCAAGAGGGTGTTTTTATTTTATTTTTGTGATTTTTCTACACAAAGTTAGGATTTTATAAGTTTGGGGGTATTTAAATAAATAGAAGAAGCCATATTTATCTATTTAAACTACGCGTGCCACCTCAACCTACGACGGCTCCGAAGGCATAAAGTTAAGGGTATTTAAATAAATAGGAAAAAGCCCTATTTATCTATTTAAACAGCGCGTGCTAAGGGTATTTAATTAAATAAGAAAAGCCCTATTTATCTATTTAAACCGCGTGTGCCACCTCATCCTATGACGGCTCTGAAGGCATGTGTGGCATGCTCTGGTTGGACGCCACCGATCACGTAGCTTGCTGACTCGGCCTGCTGTTTATGTCCCGAGGCATCGTCCGACTCAATCTTGGCTATCCATGTGATACACGCGCGATCAGACAGCTTAATGTCATCGTCCTCGATAGAATGATCCCGTGACCGTCCACACTAAAACCCTAAGATCTCATCCTAGACTCAACCAAATCACCTCGGGTTTGATCATATGGACTCGTCTAAGTGAGACGAACATATTCATATGGTAATCATGCAATTAAATTATTCCTAATTAAATGGAGAATCGAAATAGGCTCGGGATGAGGTGAGGTTTTATACCTTTGCTCTAAGAATTAAAGCTTCATTCAGAGGGGTTTGGCGTGTTCATTAGGGTCCAAGGAGGCTAGGGATTGAGTCCCTAGTCTTGGTGTAAGGCCGAAGTAAGAATTTGATCAAGGTTGAATTTAGGCGTTGGTCTAGAGCTATGGTAGAGGCTCTGTGGGAGGGTGATTTTATGGGGTTTTGGCTTCTTTCACTATTGTGAAGGTGTGGGTGAAGTTAATTTAAGTTTGGTGGACTGTGGAGGTGTGTTGGGTTCTGTCCTGGTTTCTGACAAAGTTTCAACCTCAAAATTGAGCTCCGACAATGAGAATTGGTGAGGGAAAATGGTCGGAATGCACTGAAGGGATCTTAGGGAAGCTCTGTGTGAAGTTTGGAGAGGCCTCTCTAGGAAAATTTCAGCGCACCTCCCATGGCCGTGGGAGGTGAGTTTTTATAAAAATGGTCATGGGGTGGCTCTCAGAGCACAAATTTGGGTGCATTGTGGTGGTTAGGTGGAGGGCAGAGGAGCTCTTCAATTTGATTTGGATGAGATGGCCTCTAGGTTTGATTTGGGTGAGGTGCCATGGGGGTGGCTCTCAGTTTTGAGCTTTTCCGGCCACTAGGCTGGTCGACCGGTAAGGGGGAGGTGGCTAGGAGCTCAGGGAACCCAGAGGAATCCATCACAACAATTTAATGCAAATGTGCTTTGATTTGGCAAAGATATCTTCAGCATGTACATTTTTGGAAATAATATCCCTTAATTTGGGGGATATTTGGTCCATGGATTGATTTAGGTGAATTAATGGTGTTTAGATCGGTCACTAGGTCCAACTAATGACTGGGGTGGAGTTGATTTAGAATATGAAAAGTTTTTGAGGTTAGATTTGGTTTAATTTAGTCATATGAAAACCGAATTTGAGTTTAGAATTAAAATTGAGGTCAAATTGATGGACATTTGAATTGAATTTGGAGAATTTGGGAGTTTTGGTTAAAGATGGTCAAATTGGCCAAATTAGGTCATGTGGTAGTTAAGAGAAATGAAATTGAGAATATTTGGGATTTAGTGGAATTTTCTGGGAATTTTTTGAAGTTTTGGAATTTTGGGTCCAGGAGGGGTATTTTGGTAATTTGGGGGTGTTTTAGGGGTGAAAGGCCAAGATGGGTATTTTGGTAGAGTTGAGGTACCAATCATCACCAACAAGCCATGGACCAATGGAAACTTCATTTTGGGTCCTATACATAGTGGTCTTAGCCAAACCATAGCCCTAGGGCTAGTAGGTTTATGGGACCATCTAAATGAGTATCCCAAAAGATCAAGGGATCTAGGCTAGAAATTTGAGTTTAAGTTTGTGATTGAATGTAGGTGTATATGATTGTAGTGGTGCCTTAGCTCAAGACCAACACCTAGGGTTAACCTTAAGGTCCAACAGTCATAAGGGTGACTCATCTTCAGTTTTCCCCATGGTGATCCCACCTACTAAATGCTAGAGGTTAGGACCAATATGTGGAACTTCAAATTGAGTAAAGAAGAGGGTAGAATTTCTAATGGTGAGGGCTCCATGTCTTGTTTTCTAAGAATAGTCAATAGGAAAATCCTATGGATAAACCTTAGGCTACTAAAAGGGAAATTCTAAACATCAACCAAAAGTCACGTCAACAAATGGACCCAATAGGTGTGGTGTGCTAAGCAAGCACACCGCGCGTATTAGTGTTGACTGATGAGATCAACAAAACCAATACAACCTTAAAGTCAATATACCCAAAAATATGTGTAGGGTCATGTGTGTGATTTGTTTCTGCCGGGGAATTAGCAGATGTGTATTTAATCAAGTTGAGAAGTAGGGACTCTCGCTGGGGATTAGAGAGTGGACTTTGAGTTATGAAATTTCAAAGATTTCCAAAGGATGGGAGTCAGAATGTAAGTCCTAACCCCAAGGTGGGAATTGAAATTTAGATATCAATTCAAAAGGAGAGAGAGAGTCGGAGTGTAAGGACTGACCTCGAATGTAATGAATTAGAAATGTAGGGCTGATTCAGAAATGAGAATTGAAATGTAAGTAATTTTTTAAAAGAGAGTGTCAGAATGTAAGGACCGACCTCAAATGTAATGAATCAGAAGTGTAGGACTGATTCAGAAATGAGGATTGAAATGTAGGTCAATTCTCAAAAGAGGGTGTCAGAATGTAAGGGCCGACCTCAAATGTAATGAATCAGAAATGTAGGGCTGATTTGAAAGTGAGAATTGAAAAGGCCAATTCTCAAAAGAGAGTGTCGGAATGTAAGGACCGACCTTGAATGTAATGAATCAGAAATGAGGACTGATTTAGAAATGAGGATTGAAATGTAGGTATCAATTCGAAGATGAGAGAATTGAAATGTAGGTATTAATCCGAAGATGAGAGAATTGAAATGTAGGTATCAATTCTGAAGATGAGAGAATTGAAATGTAGGTATCACTTCCGAAGATGAGAGAATTGAAATGTATGTATCAATTTTGAAGATGAGAGAATTGAAATGTAAGTATCAATTCCAAAGATGAGAGAATTGAAATGGAGGTATCAATCCGAAGATGAGAGAATTGAAATGCACGTATCAATCCGAAGATGAGAGAATTGAAATGTAGGTATCAATATTGAAGATGAGAGAATTGAAATGTAGTTATCAATTTGAAGATGTGAGAATTAAAATGTAGGTGTCAATTTTGGGAGAGAGTCAAAATTTATGTATCAACCTCGAAATGTGAGAATCAAGATTTTCGTACTGATTTGAAGATGTAATTTGAAACTTACAAAGAGCTTGTGGTGTTAAATTTGCAGAAGTGTGTCATGTGGAAAGGTTGATTTTGTTGAAAATGATTTGTAGAGCTTTGTGAAGTTTATGCAGAATGCAAAACTCTGCGTGGATGTGAAGAGAGTTGAGGTAGATAACACTGGTTATGTTGCGCGCAAAAAGAGTAGGAAATTCTGAAAACGGAAGCATCCACTCAGCAGGTTTATTTCTTTTTCTTGTTGTTTTCATCACATTTAATTTTTCAAAAATGTGTTTTTAAAGTTTTAATTTTAATTGGTTGATTTTTTAAAAGAAATTTGTTTCGTTATTTACTCATTTATGATTATTTTTCATTTTTGTTTTATTTATTGTTGAAGATTTGTTGTTTTGTTCTTTGTTCATTGAAATTCTGAACCATCGTATGGTTCGCGGCTTTCATCCATCGCACAAAAAGGTAACTGACAAAAAGACACAATTTGAGAGACATTTCTATTAATTTGCCCCAAAAAGGGCTGCCATAAATCAGACATAGGCTAATGCCTTGAAAGGTACAACATGTAATCCATGCTGAAATACATTGAGAATCATCTCATGATATGAATACACTGTAGACTGCATACATCAAATACATGATTAAAGATGATTGTTGTAAATGGTCAATAATTCGCCTCAAAATTGATTATTGTAAATGGTCAATAGGGACCCCATAAAGAATTTTCAACATGAATTGGATGCCAATATGGAGGTTAAGGCAATCAATTGGGTGAAATTTGGAGACTTGGCCAATTTGGAGCTAAATTTAGGAATTTTGGATTTAGGCCAAAATCAAATGGATATGAAGCTTCACCAAGGTCAATTGATGGTTGATTTTGATGTATAGGAATGTTATCAAGATTTTGCAACATTAATACAATTGATGGTTGATTTTGATGTATAGGAATGTTATAAAGATTTTTCAACATTAATTGAGGCGGCCAATTGATGGTTGATTTTGATGTATAGGAATTTCATAAAGATTTTTCAACATTAATTGAGGACTAGTCTATGGGTTCAATTTGGTGAGATTAGGTCATATGGTCAAAATTGGGGTTTTGACCCAAATAACTAGGCTATAGGTTTAATTTGGTAAAATTGGTCATATGGTCAAAATTGTGGTTTTGACCCAAATCAAAATTGGGCTCAAATCATGGGCCAATTGAGCTTGGATTTGGTTTAATTTGGTCATATGAAAAGAGAGTTTGAGTTCAGGATTGAAATTGAGGTCAAATAGATGGACATTTGAATTGAATTTGGGGAATTTAGGCCCTTATATGCACATTTGGGGGTTTTGGTTAAAGATGGTCACATTGGCCAAATTGCGTCATGTAGTAGTTGAGAGAAATGAAATTAGGAATATTTGGGATTTATTGGCATTTTCTGGGAATTTTTGAAATTTTTGGAATTTTGGGTCCAAGAGGGGTATTTTGGTAATTTGGGGGTGTTTTAGGGGTGAAAGGCCAAGATGGGTATTTTGGTAGAGTTGAGGTACCAATCATCACCAACAAGCCATGGACAAATGTAAACCCCATTTTGGGTCCTCTACATAGTGGTCTTAGCCAAACCATAGCCCTAGGGCTAGTAGGTTTAGGAGACCATCTACATGAGTATCCCAAAAGATCGGGATCTAGGCTAGAAATTTGAGTTTAGGGAGTGGTTGTGAGTGAATGTAGGTGTATATGAGTGTAGTGAGTTCCTTAGCTCCAGACCAACACCTAGGGTTAACCTTAAGGTCCAACAGTCCTAAGGGTGACTCATCTTGAGTTTCCCCCATAGTGATCCCACCTACTAAGATGCTAGAGGTTATGAACAAAATGTGGAACATCAAGTTGGGTAAAGAAGAGGGTAGAATTTCTAGTGGTGAGGGCTCCATGTATAGTTTTCTAAGAATAGTCAATAGGAAAATCCTATGGCTAGACCTTAGGCTACTAAAAGGGAAAAACTAAACCTCAACCAAAAGTGAGGTCAACATGGCGCTTAGACGCGGCATTCTCTATTTAACTGGTGCTTAAGCACCGGATCTGACGCATAGGCACCAAAATTCTTTTGCACATTTTTCACAATTTTGCTCCAAATTTGATCCTTTTTCACTCTATTAGCATTTTTCACCCTTTTTACCTGTATCTGTAAGAAAAACATAAAAATACCTTCCATTAAAGCGCAATTTCTCAAAAATAGATATAAAATGTGTTTAAAAATACTATATATACTAGGTGTATCAAAATCTCCCAAACTAAAAATGTTACTTGTCCTCAAGTGACACTTCAATCTTTAAAAACTAAATATGTATTATTTGTATATGAGTTTCTTCAGGAGTTACTAAAGTTTCGATCTAGAAATATAGTAGTCTAATTTAAAAAAAAATATTTAGTAAATTAAACCAAATTAAAGTTTAGAAATTCTTAATGTTTAGAAGATGAAAATATGAGTTTCTATCTAATTCAGAAATATATTGTAGATTTTTCAAATTTAGAATTTAGTTTCTTTTATTATCACCACTTAAAAGTTTTCATTAAAAATAATTTTACTTGTAATATTATATCTATCACCTTAAGAGTTTCAAAAGTCTTATACTTCAAAAAGATCAAATAAATAACAAATTTTTTATTAGGCACTAATCCTCAAGCTTCTCCTTCCTAATTTTTTTCTCTTTTTATTTTTCCTTTTCTTTTTCTTTTCTTTCTCTTTTTTTTTCTTTTTTTTTCTTTTCTTTCTTTTTTTTTTCTTTTTCAGGCAGGGATTACTATATCTGTATAGGCCTTTAATGATTTTGAATTCCACATCTCCTTTCCTAAAGCAAAGTTTTGATATAAGTTTTTTACTTATAAATATAATAATAGTTTTGAAATGTATTTTAATAAAAGAAATTTAAGTATTAAAATTAAAAGTTTAAATTATCTAAATTTTTCAAAAATACATTTTTTCTTACTAAAGATTGTTACTTATGTTAATCATTTTCTCATCTAAAAACTTTTAACTTTAAGTTTTTCTTCATTACTAAAAAATTAACTAAATTTTCTTACTCATTTCTAAAATCAAATTTTTCTTCCCTAATACAACTTCATATACATAATCAAATTTTTCTTTTCAAACCAAATTAACTTGTAGCACATTTGAGAACAAATAAAATTCCAGTTTTAAAAATATTTTTTATCCCCCAAACTTAAATTTCTAATAGATATAACAGTTTAGCATCAGATATATATAAGCAGGAATGAAAATTTAAAATGACATACTAACAAGAATTTTTAAACCCTAATAATACAAGTATAAAACTAAAATAGGAGTAAAATTAATTTTTGATCAAATTTTCTATATTTTCATTTCAATTTAACATGTAGAGATAAGAGTAAAATTAATTTTTGATCAAATTTTCTATATTTTCATTTTACTTTAACATGTAGAGATTCAATAACTTCTAAGCAGTAGGTATAAACATAAAAGTAAACTAACAAACAAACTTGATTTCACGATCTCAGCAAAAAAAACAAACAAACTAACATGATAAAAGAAAAATGCAGGGTAGCAGTTTCAAAATTTTAAATTTAAGATCTAAGTTAGCTAGATTTTTAAACTTTTTAAAAGACATAGAATCAAGTTCAATCCTAATCTAACAAAAATAGTATTAAACACGCATCAACAGTTACTACCCTAGAATGTTAAAACATGCCACTAACAAAACACAACATCACAATAACAATATAAAAGGTTCCAAACATAACATAGTACATAGTACAAATCAACACAAAACAAATGTAGCAGTACTGCATCACAGTCTTCAACATAAACAAACCTAAAATTATCTTAATCCTACTCCTCATCCTCAGAATCATCGCTATACCACTTTTCTGTAGGCTCATATTAGGATATCAAGGATATGGAGGAAATTGCACTCCTGGGTCACCTCTAATCAGGCTCTCCAAAGATGAATGTAATTTCTCTTCATAAGCACTCTTTCTTCTATTATACTTATCAGTATGATATGTAAAATGCTCTAAATTTTGTACCTTATCAGCGGTAAAATTGATATTGTCCATCATCTTCTGTAATAACTCATCTCGGGTATCAGTAGACTCACCTCGAGATGTAGAAGCACGTGAGGTAGATAGTCTAGATGTAGAAGTAGTAGAGGTAGAAGCAGAAGACATCTCCATTCCATAGCTTATGGAAAATCCTCTTCTAGCCAAAAATTGAATGCTTAGAATAAGTCTTCACATTCACCTTAGTGATGGGCTTTAAAGGTGATAACACTTCCTCCCATCTATCATATTTAACTTCAGCCTGCTCCCACAAAGAAAAGATCAAGAAACAAAATCCCAGATATGTAGTTGCAACAGCTGTAGCAGAAACAATGATACTCTGACAGATCAAAGCTCCAAAGTTGATTAGCTTTCCCTCTTGAATACAATAGTTCAACGTCGCTCTTTCTCTAGTCACTTCACTGAGATGATTGGTCAGAAGTAGACGAACAGAAGTGTCAGGCCTTTGAAGGTGCACATAACTTTGAAATTGGTAAGTTTACTCTCCTTTCATTAGTTATCTTCCAAAGTACTCTCCAAACAGTCAAGTAAGAAATAATCTCATCTAATTCCACTTCAATGGGACTATAATTTGCATAAAAACATAACGTATCCGGTGGTAAATGGTAAAACAAGTTGATTACCTCTGGTGAAAAAGGTACAAACTTCTCTCGAACCATGACTGGATTTTCTTCAGCTTCAGGGAGATTTTCATAGAACTCCCTCACAACAGATTTAACTGCCACAGCAGAGAAACTACAGAATTGTTCCCACTGTCGGTGAACAATTATATCTTTCACGTCTCCACCCGGATATCTAAAACACCACTCTTGAATCAGTTTACATGATTGCAACGCATCACTATGCCGATCTTGAGCATTTGAACTAACAAATTTACTCGAATCGAAAGGGGTTTTGCCTTTGCTCCTCTTCATTCTTGGTGTCATTCTACAAATTTGATAAATTCTAACAATAACTTTAAAAATCAAGTTTAAATTACTAAACCAAACTTCTAAAAGCACAAACAAAACTTCCATGCAATTGTCATAGATTTTTCCACATTTTTCACAATGAATAGTGAATTTTTGAATTTATCCAAATGTGCTCAAAATACATGGTGAAAATCAAAAATTTTTACATAGAAGTAAAGCTCTTACCTCAAAAATCTTGGATCTAGCAAATTCCACTTGATTCCACCAAGAAATCTCCACTTTAGATGTGCCCTAGCCCTAAAAAATTGTGAACTCGAGAGGAAGAAGGTGACAGTTGCGTTAAAAATAACGATTTTTGGCTCAAAAATTCACTTTTAACCATTCGCAAACCGATTTTTGTGAACGGGTGCTTAAGCGCGGGTAAGTGGCGCTTAGGTGCCTGCCTCTCGGGTTTGCTCGTGCTTAAGCACAAGATGTGGCGCTTAGGCGCTAGTACATGATTTTCAAAAATTTCAAATTAAAGTAAAATGCACTATTTGCCTAAGTAAACCACCCCTAAATGGTCTGATAGCACTTAAATGACTATTTTCAACTTCCTGTAACTCTCCTTTCTCTTAAAATTCTCCTTAATAACTATTTCAATTTGAGGCTAAAACAACACAAAATTTCACACAAACAAACTTATATTAATTCACAAACGAGTACAAATACATTTAAACACTTAGTTCTCATTCTAAATAGTCTTGGATGAGAATAATTTCTTAAATACAAACACTTAACAATCTTTCACAATTAAACTTATAAGTAACACAAACACTAAAAACAAGTCTTAAACACTAAAACACTTAATGACAACAAGTCTAAACACACAAAATGTAACTTCAAACATAGAACTTAATTTCATTCTTCATTAGAAGGAACAAATTCAGGTCTTTCATTAGTCTCTTCTAGGGCAACTGGAATATAAAGTTGATAAAACGGACGGTGGTGGCATGCTCTGGTGCAATATTCTTCAATCCACTTTTTCTTAAGAAAAATTTCATTATCCGCTTCCCTTATAAAACAAGTGTTACTAATTGCATTTTTAATTGCCATCCAATATGCTCAAGATGTGCATGAATCTCCAATACCTTAGTTTCCAGTACAGACATGGTATGTTCAATTTTGTTGATCTTCTCTGACATCCGTTCAATATTTATGGCTAAGAAACTGTTATACATCTCTTGTGCATTTTGACTAATGAATTTCTTCCTTATGATCTCCTCCTTCTTCTTTAAATCCATCTCCCATGAAGACATTATCTTAAAATATATCTCTCTCTTAGACTTTAGGGCTAGAAATGATATGGGGTGAAATTCCTTCACTAAACCCTTCTTTATAAGCTTAAATCCTTCCAATAACTCTTATAAACATTTAGAAAATGCCTTGGCACGTTTTTGCAAACTTCCAGGCGGTTTTCCCTTCTAAAATATTAATTTCGCACATGTTTTTAAACTGTCGCGCTTAAGTGTCGGATTTGGCACTTAAGCGCCAATGCACATTTTTGTACTTGTCAACTTAACGTCCAAATTCTCATTTTAACATTTCTAGATCACTAAATAAAGTCTTAAAATCAACACTAACACATACTAGTCTCAAAAAATACTACCCCAAATTTTCTTAATCACACATAAAACAACAATCAAAATAAAACACACTGATAACTATGGGTTACCTCCCACAAAGCGCTTGGTTTTACGTCGTAAGCCCGATGTAACTAATGCTTACTCTGGTTGACCCAACATCATTCCATCTTTAAACTATTATTGATCCCATATAAAATAAGGTTTTTGTCTATGTCCATTAACTTTAAATATTTTCTCAAACTTAGAATCTTTAATATTCACAGCTCCATAAGGATAAACTTTAATCATATTAAATGGGCCCATCCACCTGGACTTAAGTTGGAAATAATCTTAACCTTGAATTACATAGCAAAACTTGTTGCCTTAGTGAAAATTTTTAGTAAGAATTCTTCGATCATGCCACATCTTCATCTTTACTTTATAAATTTTGGCACTTTCATAAGATTCATTCCTTATCTCTTCAAATTCATTAAATTATAACAATATTTTCTCAGCAGAATTTTTCAAATTATATTTTAACTCTTTAATCGCCCAATATGCCTTATGCTCATGTTTAACTGGTAAGTGACAAGTTTTTCCAAATATTAGCCTATATGAGGACATTCCTATAGGAGTTCTATATGCAGTCCTATAAGCCCACAAAACATAGTTAAGTTTGACTGACCAATCCATTTTTGTTGGATTCACAGATTTTTCCATCATTCTTCTAATTTCTCGATTGGATATTTCAGCCAAATCACTTGTGTGAGGATGATAAACAGTAGCAATCTTATGATTTATATGATATTTCTTTAATAATTTCTCCACTATGAAATTTCTGAAATGACTTTCCCCATCAGTAATGATAATCCTTGGCATCCCAAATCTACAAAATATATTTTTCTTCAAAAATTTTGCAACACTTTTAACTTCTAGCATATAATTGAGAGGCATCTCATTTCTTCTAGAAATATTGTCTACTCTTTGACATCTATCACAAGTTTTGATATAAGCATTTAACATCTCTAAAAATTGTAGGCCATAAAATCCAATTTTGTAAAATTATGTATGTTGTTTTATCAACACCAAAATATCCCTCTAAATCAGAATCATGACATTTTTGGATAATTTCATAAGTTTCTTCTAATGGTACACATCTTCAAATAATCAGATATTTCCCTGTTTATATAAAAATAGGTCATCCCAAAAATAAGTCTTAGATTCAAAAATAAATTTCCTCTTCTATTGGTATGTAATTCTATATGTTAATATCACTAACAATAAACTTCACAATGTCGGCATACCACGGAACATGCCACTCATTGATAGTGAACAATTTTTTATCTCGAAAAAGTTCATTAATTTCAGTTTCAAAACAGAGTGGTTTTTCTAATTCAAGCCTTGAAAAATGATCAGCAATTTGATTTTTAATCCCCTTCCGATCTACTATTAAAAAATCAAATTATTGCAAAAAAAGAATCAATCTTATAAGTCTAGATTTGACATCCTTTTTTTTCATTAAATACTTAATAGCAGAATGATCTGTATGCACTACACAACGAGTTCCAATTAAATATGATCTAAATTTATTAAAAGTATATAATATTGCTAATAAATCTTTTTCAATTGTTGTATAATTAATTTGAGTTTCAATAAGAGTTTTACTAGCATAGTAAATAACTTTGAAAAGTATATCAAATCTTTGTCCTAAAACAGCTCCAATAGCATAATCACTAGCATCACACATTAATTCAAAAGGTTTTTTCAGTTTGATGAAACTATAATTGGTGCAGTGATTAGTTTTTCTTTTTACAACTTAAAAGCTTTTAGGCATTCCTCATCAAAATTTAAAATTGCATCTTTCTCCTGTAAATGGCATAAAGGCTTAGCAATCTTTGAAAAGTCTTTAATATATCATTTGTAGAATCCAACATGTCCTAAAAACTCTTAATTACCCTTACATTTGTTTGATAAGGTAAATTAGTGATCACTTGAATTTTAGCAGGATCTACTTTCATACTATTTTCTGATATTTGATGTCCTAACACAATTTTCTGCTACCATAAATTAGCATTTTTCCTAGTTAAGGACTAAATTTGTTTCTTCACAGTGCTTAAGGACTTTGAATAAATATTCTAAACATGAGTCAAATGAAGTTCCAAACACTGAAAAGTCATCCATGAATATTTCAATCCCTTTTGCAATTAAATCACAAAAAACTGCCATCATATATCTTTGAAATGTTGCAAGGGCATTACTTAAACCAAAGGGTTCCATAAGGACTGATAAACATTATTTTCTCTTGATCCTCAGAAGATATTTGAATTTGGTGATAACCAATATATCCATCCAGAAAACAAAAGTATTTACGCTTACCTAGTCTATCCAGCATTTGATCTAGAAAGGGTAATGGAAAATGATCTTTCTTAGTGGAAAGATTTAATTTTCTATAATCATTGCATATTTGTCACCCTGTAACTTGTCTAGTAGGTATTAACTCATTATGTTCATTTACAGTTATAATTACTCCTCCTTTCTTAAGAATGCAATGATTTGGACTAACCCAAGCACTATCTGAAATAGGGTAGATAATTCCAACATCTAACCACTTTAAAATTTCATTCTTTACAACATCTTTCAAGACAGATTCAATCTCCTTTGTGGATCTGCCATGGGTTTATAGTTCTCTTCCATATGAATTCTATGCATACAAATTGAAGGACTGATTCATTTAATATCAGCAGTTGTCTATCCAAAGACTTTTTTAAAATTTTTCAGAATTTTCATCAACCTTTCATTATCTTCCATTATTAATTTTGAGGAAATTATAACTGGTAAAGTAGAGGAATCTTCTAAAAGGCATATTTTAAATGATCAGAAAATAACTTCAACTCTAGTTCTTGAGGTTTTTCAATAGATGGACAAAATGATTTATCTTTGTCTATTGTGTCCCAAATTTTAAAACTTCCTCAAACATACTTTGAATTTTCCTTAAAAAGATCTTCACATTAATTTAATTCCTTTTCTTGCTCGTGTTCCAAATCTTTTTCTTCAGATTTTTCTTCATAAGTAGTTCTAAAATGACATTCGCCTAGATATCTTATAACTTTCATCCTATAGAATTCATTATCTTTTCTTTTTGCAGGGTATTTCATTGATTTTAAAATGTTAAAAGTAATAGTTTGATCATTGACGCGCATTGTTAATTCCCTTTCCTACACATCTCTCATTACTCTTCCTATGGCTAGGAAAGGTCTCCCTAAAATGATTAGTATCTCTTTATCTTCCTCCATATCTAGCACAATGAAATCAACAGGAAAGATAAATTGATCCACTTTCACTAGGACATCTTTTATAACTCCTTATGGTATGTTATCGAACGATCTACTAACTGCAGAGTTACAGTAGTATGGGTTATTTATCCTAATCTCAATCTTTTAAATATTGATAATTGCATAAGGTTAATGCTTGCACCTAAATCACATAAAGCTTTCCCATAAAATCTGTCTCCTAGTGCACATGGAATTGTAAAGCTACTAGAATCTTTAAGCTTTTAAGGAAGCTTTTTCTGAATTATCGAAATGCACTCCTCACTAAGTGCAACAGTCTCATTATCTTCAAACTTCTTGTTCCAGTTAAGAATATCCTTCATAAACTTTACGTAGCTCGCCATTTGTTCCAAGGCTTCAGCAAATGGAATATAAATTGTAAACTTCTTTAATATTTCCAGAAATTTCAAAAATTTTTTATCCAACTTCTGCTGATGAAGTCTCTAAGGAAATGGAGGTGGTGATTTTTCCAAATCAATTTTTAGTAGAGAAATAGGTCTCTTAGAATCTTTTGGAGCATCCTATTCTTAAATTTCTTCTCTCTCTACTTCAATTTATTTTTGAACTCGACCTTCTAACTCTCATCTGCTTCTAAGTTGAATGGTTTTTACATTTTCTTTATTCTAGTCTTTTGGATTTGATTCAGTATTACTAGGAAGTGTTCCTTAGGATCTATTACTTAAAGATTTTGTTATTTTCCCAAGTTGATTCTCAAAATTTTTAATTGTAGCTCCTTGACTTTGTAATTGATTTCTCATTTGTAACGCCACTTCTTCTATAGACAACTTCTTCTCCTTCAACTATGTATTACTGTTGAAATCTGGAGGATAAGTAGATCTATAAATATTATTCCCTTGGTTGTTTCAATTTTCTAATGGGTTTCCTTAGTTGTTCCCTCATTGCTGATTATTACCACCCAAATTGTTATCCAATTAAAGTTAGGATGGTTCTTCCAACCTGGGTTTTAATAATTTGAATATGGGTTATTCTGCTTATTATTTATGACATTCAATGTTTCTAATGATGCTTGAGAATCTACCATTTGGCCTAATGAATTCTCTTCAATCATTGAAATCGATTGAGAAAAAGTCATTCTAAATTGGTCTAACTTCCTTGAAATTGCAGTAACTTGATTTGCTAACATGGTAAATGCATCAGTTTCCATGAATATTGGCTACTTTCTTAGGATTTACCCTCTCAAAAGGCCATTAAAAATTTTTAGTAGCCATTTCTTCAATTAATGTGTAAGCATCATGAAATTGTTTTGACATCAATGAACCACCAGCAGCGCCATCGATAATTAATCTAAGAGATCCAACTAATCTATTATAAAAAGTATGAATTATTAACCAATCTTGTGTAGCATGGTGTGGACATTTTCTTAAGAGTTCTTTAAATCTTTCTAATGATTCATAAATAGATTCCCCTTCAAATTGATTAAAAGATATAATATCATTTCTAAGTTTTGCAGTTTATTATGGTGAAAAATATTTAGCAAAGAAATTTTGTGCTAAATCACCCCAAGTTCTGATAAATCTAGGTGCTAACAAATTCAACTATATCTTAGCTTTATCTCTCAGTAAGAAAGGAAATAACCCAAGTCTTATGACATCATCTGATACACCATCATATTTAAATGTAGCACACAATTCTAGAAAATTGGCAAGATGTAAATTTGGATCTTCAGTTGGTGATCCCCCAAACTGATTATTTTGATGCCATTTGGATAATAGCAGGTTTAAGCTCAAATGAATTAGCCACTACAATAGGTTTTTTAATACTACAATGAAGTTCATCTATAGTAGGGTTGGCATAATCTCTTAAAGGTCTAAACTCTTGATGAATTTTAATATTTTGAATATTTTCTTCTATCATTTCTGTAATTTTTTTTTTGGATTTTTCAAAATTTATAATTTCTTTGGTTTTTTCTAATTTTTCTATTAGTTCTTTCGAATTCATAATCGTAGGTCACTTGTCCTTCAAAACTTGAATTACGAATACACTAACATATAATAAAATAAAATAAAATAAACAAAGAAAAATAAGATAAGATAAGATAACTTAAAGTTTAAATAAGACATTCTAAAAATAAAATTTTGCTTTTAAAATCAATTTCTCCCGGGCAGCGGTGCCAAAAACTTGATCCCTGGATACTGCTAATATGCACAGTACAACAATAATTCAGATTTTATTTCACTTATATTTTCTTACTTTGTAACAAAACCAAAAACTTGATCTTGAAGAAAAATAAAAATTTAACTTTTAATTTATATATATTGGGATACTACGCAAATATATGTATCGTTATCAACTATTATAGGACTTTTTCATCAAAACATGAATATCGAACCCACAGGGAGAATACGCAATATGCACTACTGAACTGCGAACTTTCTATTTTTAATAAAAAGATAATTATCTAAACTAAAGATGATTTTTGCAGTAATGAATATCTTTTGGTATTTTCAATATTTTGATAGAAAAATAACAATTTAAAAAGATAACTATAGTTTTTGTAGAAGAAAACCACTAAATACGAAAATATTTTTCTTCTTATTATTAATCAATAATAAGTATAGGAATTCTGTTGTGGAAGTATGCAAATTGTATTGTTCCAAATAGAAGCAATAATATTCTTTACCCTTACTAGAGATGATATAAAGAAAATTGTTTAATTTAAAGTTTGAATAGTTTTGTAGACCGGCTAGGCAGGTAAGATAATAGCTCTCACTCTAGAATTCCCTCCATTCCCTCCACCTAGAGGCTAACATCTTATATCAGAACCTAAAACAATAAACCAAGTTGGGGCTTTAACCTATCACTTTAAAGTCCTCTAACTCTACACCCTTCAATGAATATTTCCTTATTTATTTGCACTCACATAAGAATTACATTTTCATTCATACAACCTCATGTGATTCTTTCCAATTATTGACTGAGACAATACGCAATTCATCCAGCCTCATGTGATTCTTTTTATTTCCAAATTTATTTGCACTAAATCATATGAATTACATTCTCATTCATACAACCTCATGTGATTCTTTCTACCTATTTGCACTCAATCATATGAACTACATTCTCATTCATACAACCTCATGTGATTCTTTCCAAATGCACTCAATCATATGAACTACATTCTTATTCATACAACCTCATGTGATTCTTTCCAATTGAACTGAGACAATACCAACCCGGATCTTACTTGTTCTCACAATAAATTTTAATACATGGATTTTCCAAATCAAGAAGTAAATGAAGTGCATGGATTTCAATCATCACAATTTCTTGCATCATTGAAGATCAATACTTTCCACAACTTCCATCCATAACTTAATTACTTATCATTTTAAGAAGAAAGATAAAGAAAACTACTCAGGATTCATGTAGAAAACAAAACCACACTTTAGTTTAAAAGAAGAAATCATTGTCAAACCAACAACAATTATCAATTAAAACCAAAAGTAGTCCTAAAACAAAAATATAAAAACATATCTCAAGTCCTCCACCAAACATTATAAGTTCCTTTTATTCTCTTCTCTTTACAATCACTCAAAATAAAATAACAAAAAGGATAAAATAAAAGTAAAAGTGGGGCCTAAAAATCTCTATTGAACTAACTCTCCAAATGAGAACTTTCAAAACTTTCCAATACTTTCACGACTCTTTTCCAAGTCCTCTCTTCTTTCTTTTATAATATTCCAAAAGGTGTCTTGTTTTCTCTTCAACATATGTCTAGATTCAATGTATTTCCCCAAGAGATGCATCCTTTCGTGATAATTTTCATCCATGGTGGTTATAACCATCATATTAAGCCAATGAGTGCCTCAAAAAACCTCTTCAAAATTTATAGAAACCAAATTTACTCGTCCAATAACTACCACTAGCGCTTAAATGTGGGGCCTCTGACACTTAGGCACAGCCTTCTCTGTTTAACTGACGCTTAAGCTTCGAATCTACCACTTTGGCGCCAAAACTCTTTTGCATATTTTTCATCTTTTTGCTCCAAATTTGATTCTTTTTCACTCCTTTAAGCATTTTTCACCCTTTTTACCTGTACACAAAAATATCTTCCATTAAAGTGCAATATCTCAAAGTTAGATATAAATATGTGTCTAAAACACTATATATTTTAGGTGTATCAGTACTTAAATTTCAATTCCTTTTATGGGGTCAACTCCTAAATTCTAATTTCCTTTGCTACATCTTGGGTTGGATGTGAGTCGTAGAGCTTTCCTTCCCAATATAGCTCATTACCTCTTAAGTTGGCCGTGAGTCTCTGTGCTTTCCTTTCTGATGTGACATCTTCTTAAGATCAGTGTGAGACTCCCTTAAATGGAGTAAGGCTTCTGATTCTCATTCTGGGGGCTGGTACCTGAATTCTAGTTCATATTCCAAGGTCAGTACAAAAATTATGAGTCCCTTCGCTACCTCTTAGGTTGGATGTGAGTCCCTGAGCTTTCCTTCACAATGTAGCTCATCACCTCAAAATTTTGATGTGAGTCCCTATGCTTTCCTTCTTAATGTTACATTCTCCACGCTTTGAGATAGGTATAAGGCGCCCTTAAATGGAGTAAGGCATTATATTCTCATCTCTCCACACTTTTTGTTACCTCTTAGGTTGGATGTGAGTTTTTTAGCTTTCCTTCCCAATGTAGCACCCTTCTCCTCAATCGGACTTTTGAGTTGGATGTGAGTCCCTGTGCTTTCTAGTTTAACTTGATCTCTCCGAATATTCTTAATTCTCGATGTTTTATTAAAATTGAAATTAAAATTAATTTTAAAGTAAAATTAAATTAGAAATTGAGCATCGAATTGAATCTTCACTACGATCGTCAGTTTCCATGATGGTTGTTTCCGAGAATCCATAGGACTAGCCCTTCGCACGGGTTTAGCAAGCACGAAATCATTTTGCCAATTTTGAAATTCATTTTTTAATGTTGGCAATTAGAAGGCACTCCCATTGGTCCCAGAAGAGCCCCTTCTTACTCACAAGTGAAAGCCTTCTTCAGTCCTTTCTTTTTATGTTCTGAGCATACTGGCTCAAGTAATTATGTTGGTTTGTTGATCTCTTCGGTCAATGCCACTACGTGCGGTGTGCTCGCCTGACACACCACACCTATTGGGGGTTTATTTGTTGACCTCGCTTTTCGTTGAGATCTAGTCTTTCTTCATTAAAACCCAAGGATCTAAGCATAGAATTTTCTTGTTGACTATTCCGAGAGGACTTGTAAGGGAATCCTCACCATTAGAAATTCCAAATGTTTTTTTCTCCTTTAAAGTTCCACATGTTTGTTCTAACCTCTAGCACTTAGTAGGTAGAGCTAACATCCGAGAGCTCAAGAAAAGTTTCCATAGGTTTGTTTGGCCTTAGGGTTAGCCATGGGTGGTGTAGTCTTAGTAAGTCTTGCACACACACACTTGAAGGCCCTTACCTTCACTCACACCCAAACCCTTAACCAAACATGCTTAGCCACTCTTTTGGAAACTCGTGTGATTGGTATCCCAAACGCTTAACCCTATGCTAGGGTTTCACTAAGACCAACATATGGAGGATCCAAAATGGGTCATCCCTTGTTAGGCACCTTAAGGGGGTAATTTAATGATTAACATCTTCAATGATCCCATTCTACCCAAATTCCTAATTTTGGCCTTTTGCCCCCAAACTTTTTAAATTATCAAATTGCCCTTGGAGCCCTAAATTTCCAAAATCCTTAAATTTTGTCAAAAAAATCATAACAAACCATTTCAAATCACCCAAAATGCCCAAAACACCTCAAAATTTCCAAAATTCCAAAAATACCCCTAATTTAACAAAAATTACCAAATATTCCCTTATGGCCCAAGAAATTTCCAAAACCTCCCAAATTATTCCAAACATCCCCAAAATAAATCCTAACCACTCGTTGAACCTAATTTGACAAAATTGACCAATTTTGACCAAAATGCCAATTTTACCCCTACATGCCTAAAGTCTCCAAATCGCTCCCAATTTTCATCAAACTGATTTCAAACTTCCCCAATTTCAAATCCAAATCAAATTTCATCATGTATAAACCTAATTGAAACCAAATTAAAGCCCAATTGAACCCATTTTCATGCTTAAATTCCAAGCCAAATTTAAGCCCCCAATTTGACCATAAGTCAAAATCTCATCAAATTGAACTCCCTAACTTATCCAATTTTTCCAATTTGGGATTCTAAGCTCTTCATGACATTATCCTAGACAAAATTGAATCTTCAATTGTCCATGTACTAGCCTAAAACCTAGCCCAAACTCAATTTAAACCAAAATCCCCAATTTTTCCCCAAACTTCAAATTCCTTCAAATTGAACCCCATATACTTTCTATTTTCACTCAATTAACTTTCTAATTCATTATAAAAGTTTTATTAACCAAATTAACCATTAAATTGAGACTAAACCAAGCTATAATCTAAACAAACCTATTTTCAAGGCAAATCATGGATTTTAAACTCCAACCTTAAACCCACATGGAGCCACTTGGTTCAGCTCATCTTGGACCACCAAAGCCACCATTTGGACCCTCAGAACCAGCTTATATCTTCTTAGCACACCGTAGAGGTGTCATGGACCAAGGGTACCATGATTTGGTGGATTCCTTCCTATTTTTGGCAAAATTACCAAAGCTTACTCTCATGTGACTAAACTCCCATCTTGATCACCATTAAATCTCCCCTTGGTTCTATGAGTCATCAAGCCACCTCCCTTAGCTTGGCCGACCAACCTAGTGGCCAGAAAACCCAAGACTGAGAATGCTCCCCCATGGACCAAGCTTCGAATTCACTTATCCACTGTGGCTAACTCCCATTGGCCACTAGCGTCGTTCATCCCTCCACAAAAGCAACATTTTCCACCCATTGGATTGCCCTACTAGCCACCATGGTCATGGCTATTTAAATCTTCCCTCTCATGACCAAAGAGAGAGTGTTGTCAATTACTTGGGAAGAGCCTTCAAAATTGCTCATAAAGCTTCCTTCAGCCTTCCTGAGTTAAATCCCACCATTTCCAACCACTAAAATCCACTGTCCAAGCTCAATTAAATCACCTAAATCCTGGGCTTTTTTTGACACTACATTAAACTCCATAAAACTTTGAATTAAACTACCCGAAAGCTTTCTCAAACCAAACGAGGAAGTTTCCCATCAAAATCCCTCTCTGTTAAGTACACTAACCCATCTCTAGACTAAAGCCAAACCACCCTTTGTTCAAAATCCTACTTAGACCTTATAACAGCTCAAATAGATACTTCAAGGAGGTTCATTGGACCATAAGGAAGCTTCCACTAGCACTCAATCGAGGTCTCACTTCTTGGGCAAAGGTATAATCCAAAATCCCTATTTTGGGCTCGCTTTCATAAATTGTGACGTGAACTTGTATTTCATATGCATGTAACCATAAAGATAGGTTCTCCATGAGTAGATGAAGTTATAGGAACAAACCTTATGTAATTTGGTTGAGTATCGAGCTAGATTTAAGGGTCTTAGTATGGATAGTTCTCAATTTATAATAGATGGAGACGATGAACAAATGTCGTCCATTCGCACGCGTATTGATCCAATGGTGGAGAAGAAGTTAGACGAGAGATATGTTCATGAACAACGACACGTGTGTCACGCTGAGGTGTAAAGCGCAACAAATCATAATGCGCCGCATATGCTTTTGGAGCCGCCATAGATTGACGTGGATGTCGCGTTGATAAGTAGATAAATAGTGTAACTTTTATTTAAATTTAGTCAGAAATTTGAAAATTCATAACTTGGTGCAAAAAAATCATAAAAATAAAACTAAAATACCCTCTTGCTCAATGAACAGAGATAATATTTTGGACAAAAATAGAAATTATTTGGCATGTATTTTTTTAATTAATTAAATACTCTCAAACTTATTTTAAATTTAATTAAAATAATAATAATTACTCTGGCTTAAAGTCTTAAGAGTTTTTTTTCTCATGATAGTAGGGATGTTCTCTATTTTTTTTGCAAAGTTAGAGAATATCTCTAGCAATAAAACCCTAATTTTCAAGTCTAGTTGTCTGTTTCTATTTAAAATTATTTTATAAATTAAAATTAAAGTCATAAAAACATGGGGCTTATTTTGATAGGTTCCTTATGGTTAGAGGACTCTAATAAAAAATTTAAACGAATTTAAACGATTCTAAATGATTATGTATATAACTATGGTTAATTAAATCTTAAAAACTCACTAAAATTTATAAAAATACAATATAATACAAATAATTACAAAAAAGTGATTCCAAAATTTAAATAATTATTATTTTAATTATTTGTAAAAATTTGAAACCCATTTAAATTGATTTGACCACTGAAGCCTATTTTTCAAGTAAATGGGAATTTTGCATTAAAATATTTATAATAAATAAATTATAATTAGAAAAAATTATGAAAAGTGGTTTTTTGAGTTTATTATTATTATGAGCATCCAGGAAAAAAAAATTATATTAAGATAAATAGTTCATTATTAATCTACTTTTTTAAATTAAAAATAAGTAAAAATTGAAAAAAAATAAAAAATGTACCAAAATGTTCCTTATTGTTCCATGATCACATGGGACCTTTTAAAATATTTTACCTAATCTTTTTAATTTAGATATGTATTTTTAAATACTAAAAATATTTTTTTTTAATTTCTCATTAAAATAATTATAATAAATAAGATAAAAATTATAAAAATTAAAAGTTTGATTCTCTAAGTTCTCTAGACTTAGAGAGATTTAATAAAAATATAAAAGATAATTTTTTAAATTAAATTTTATTTTCTATTTAATTAATCTCTTAAAAACAATAAATAATTCAAAAAATTAAAACATAATTTTAAAAAATATGAATTTTTTTCCAAGTGGTCCTCTAAACTAGGTAAACCTCCAAAAATTTTCCCATAAACTAAAACTTTACTTTGATTAATTAAATAAATTAACCATGAAAATCCTTTTTTAAGCTAAAATAATTATAAAAATTAAATAAAAATTAGAAAGATCATAACTTGTCATCTAATATTTTAATTGACCCATGAGTGGGGTACCATAAAAATTTCAATGTCATTTGAGTTATAATAGATGCGTTATGAAGTGGAAAGCTCTCGGGGCAAAATAGTAATTTTGGGATTTTGATGCCTTAATCAAATTCTAGGATTAATCAAAGGGTAAATGTGAAATTTTGATCATAATAAACTCTTTTGGATGTTTGAAGCATAATGGTTTAAGAGGTATAAACCAACATGTCACCTTTTCATAATAAGGGTAAAAATGAAGTTATTTAATTGAATGATACTAAGGTAATGGGCTTAAGCTAAGAAGATGCTAATTTACTTATTTAAAGCCCCTAGTTGGTGATTAGATGATTAGCATGATTTTAATGAGGATTGAATTTCATTTCATTTAACATTTTGATTATTACAAATATACCCCGAAGAAATGATTTAAGGGCTTAGTAGTGAGCTTGGCTTGATATTTAAAACTATTTAATGAGGTTTAGAAAAGAGGAACACAACTAATTATGGATACGTTTAAGCACTACAAGCCTAATTTTAATTGTGGGTACATGATCCTTAATTACTTAAGCTTGCTCTAAGGGGCATCCACTTACATAAGTCTTAAATAAAATATCAAGTAAATGTCTGAGTGCTCTGCTCTTGGGATAATTGAAATATTAAGGTTCGCTGAACATAAGATGTTTTAAACCACTAAATCTAAATTTATTTTTGGATGATTAGTTGAACAATGTGATAAGTTCAAATGAACTTGAAACGTTTCAAAGAGTTTTAAAAATTGTTTAGAGTTATACCTCAAACACTTTTATAATCTTTTGGATATTTTGAAGGACAATTTGACTTATTATTCTTTGCTCAAGAAAATCATCCATTATAAAAGATCCACCAAATTACGCCTTGGGACCTGATATTTCACCTAAATCAATAAAAATATCGTTTACTGCTTATATTAATTGACCTAATGATCAAGAATTTGAGTCTTCTATAAGGTATTTAAATCCATGTGAGGAACTGAGGGTATTTTTTTTTCACATGTAGATTATTGGGTGTGTAAGTTTGAGGTTGTGGCTAAGGCAATGACGATAATGCTAATGTGTGACAAAACGATGGATACGACGTGGGATTTAGAATAGTATCTGCTACCTAAAGGACCTTTGACAAAAGGAGAGGATAATGACCGATGATACTATTCGACAACTCTTGAGATGATGATTGTCCTTGATAATTTTATTTTGCTTATAGAGCTAGATTAATCGAAGTAATTAATATGTGGACTGAATCACTCTACTAAATGTTTTGAACAAAAATCTCTTTTACATGATAAAGTATATTTTATATGCATGAAAATTAAAATGAAAGTATATAAAGGACCACGGTCAATCACTTGGATTGAGGCTAGGATTGTCCTCCGTAGATTATCGAGTTCGTAACTCTTTCTCAAGGTCAAGAAGAACACAATCCAACTCTAAGCCCCCACCTTTACCAATGCCTTACATTTAGTTTTGGTTTTCCATTTGTAACAAAAGTTGATCTTTCACTTGTTCGTGTTTTTCTACGACTCGTTTTCCAACTTTTTCTCATACCACACATTCCTGTTTACTTTTCTACAATTTATTTAAATTTCCTACAAATATACAACACTTTATAATGCTAACATACAGTGGTAGCAAAGGCTCAGGTACACATTTATTTTATGCAATGTAATTTTATTTATTTATTTTATAGCATTTCCTTACTTGCATTTCGTCACTTTACCTACAAAACTATACCAAAAATAAAAATTACAAAACATGTTTTCAAAATTAAAACATCTTTTTCAAAACAAAACAAAAAAAGCATAATACTTGCCTTTGAATTTACGGGAGTCCCTCAGAAGAGGTAACCCACGGTTACTAACGAGGTCTCCCCAGCTTAAATGAGCTTAACAACTCGTTTAAACTAAGTAAATTTAAAAGAAAATAGTGGTCAACTATAACCCCCCCATAATGTGGAATCATAACAAAACCGAAACATTGAAACATATGGTAAAATCTTTTGAAACCATAGACCTTAAAACTGTTACATTGACGAGGAGCTTGAAGCTAACTCTATAGGCAACAGAGAGAGGACAACATTCTACAACAACAATATTTCTTTATAATTAAATAACAAGCCATAAAACTTCGAGGTAGTTTGTCTAGTATGACATAAATTCTCACTTTAACTTTAGACCTTTGCACAATAATATTATGCAATTTAAGCCCTAACTCACCTTAGACTCTCAGATTGTCATTTCTTACGACATAAATCCTCCTATCTTCCAGGTTATTTGTATGATTGTGTCATACAAACGTAAGTCCTAATTAATAAAATTGGTAGGCTGAAACATTTAATAGCATCTCTTTGAAATTGATTTCAAACCATAGGATAGCTTGAGAAGTCACCGAGGTTCTCCTCAGAATCTGTGGCATCCCCTAGTTTTCTTTTAGATCCACAACAAATGCTCCAAATTTGAGCCTTGCCCATTTGAAACTTCTTTGTCCGACCATGAACAACCCTACCTTTTGAAATTCTTAAAGACCATATTTTGTGATCTATATCGAGAGTTTTTTTAGACGATTTCGCTTGTCTAAAATGTAATTAACTATAGAGACTTGCCCTTATAGAAAACTTTAGAACCCAACTTAATGTATGCCTCATCTAATCTTTCATATTATATAGGGGAAAAATTTGTCGGTCATATTAAAAATGGTTTCGCAGACTAAAACGAATGTTATAATTTTTTTAATTTATTTAATCGAGTCACACAAGTAAGTATTGTTTCTATTTCTCGGGATAGAAGCATTGTTTGCGGTGTTGTGCTAGTTTATTTAAACTATTGTCTATTTGAGATCGGTCTGGTCTCATATTTTCAAAATTAAAATATTTCTTCCAAAAATTATAATATATATTATATTAAATTAAATATACACCTTCCCAATTTGACGAACGATAGTAATATATGTTCTTTTGGGAGATCTATGACACCTACAATAAATTTAAATTATAATTTTTTGAATATNTTTATTTTATGTTCCTTTGGGAATCTCACATCACACTATGCTCTCAAACCAAATAAATCCCAAATTAAATTTAATACTTTCACAACATAGATAAAAGAAATTCGACTAGGTCAACGGATTGTCATTTTATATATATATATATATATATATATATATATATATATATATATATATATATA
>JXCR01139236.1:120046-200943 GCA_002079205.1 Phalaenopsis hybrid cultivar
TTATGAGATTATCACTTATAAGTCTCGTATATTTTTTCAAGAGTTCTGTTTGGAGAAATATCTGCGACTTTCCGTTTAATAATTGAGCAATGAAGACAACTTGTCAGCTGAACACGTAATTAGCAATTATTTGAGGGAGGTTGTATGTGGTTCCAGGCCTTTGCGGCGCGAAGAAAAAAGGCTATTTAATTTTCTTATTTCATTATTTTATTTTTTCTATTTGAGAAAAAAATTTCGTCATTGCATACAACTTTCATTTTTTATGAAAATGACAAATCAACTAAAAAAAATAGACTGCAAATTCTAAATGTATGAAACAACTGGATTTTGAGGAAGTTATATGCCTGGCCAGAAATAAGCTCAGATATATCGATCCTTACCATGTCAATGCTATTCTCTGCATGATCTCTTCGCGTTCGAGTACATTGATATTTAGTTAAACTCCAAAAATATAATTAAATTTATTTGTGAAATCAGCCTCTTTTCTAAGAGTAGAAAAAAATTCTATTTAATTAAATTAATATTAAAAATGAATAAATATTTCCTTGAAAATTAAGTAAAAATATGTTCCCAATATTTTTACATTTTTTAGTCAATGAAAAAATTTTATTTGTTGAACCAATAAATATTAAATTTTTAGATAATTAAATCTTTATTCTACAATTTATATTAGGCCTACCCCTAAATAAAAATATTATAAAATAGGATAGTTAATCTACGCAAATTAGTGAATCATACGTCGTAATTCGACTACAGCCGTACAACTGTATGGTGCCATTTTAATCGAAAAACAATAAATTATCCTAATCTTCATATGGTTCCCAATTATTTTATTTGTTTTATTTTTGGTGTAAAAAGACAATTTTTCTAAAACTATAATCTGTCAAACGGTATTACAATGAAGCTCATCTATTAATTTGCACGTGAGTTGTCGTCTTATTGTGATTAAAACAGGTCGTGCTTATCTTTTATGTTGTATTTGGCGTCTCATCTATCTTATCTTATTTGTTTCTTCTAATAAAGACCTTCCGCATATATTGCGCCTTTCATTTTGCTTTTAATCGTGCCACTAATTACGAGGAATGCTCTAACTGATTAATAGATTAGCCAGAGCAAAAAAGCCATAAGTATAAATAAGACCATTTACAGCTCTACGGAAATAAACTCAGAGCCCGAGGGAAATTTCATTATCAGCAATAGATTAATGGAGTTTGTTTTAATGATTCGGATTAACAAATCTAGAGCATTCAAACTGTTAAATTAATGCTTGGTTGACCGGAGTTGGATGCATTTGCCAGATTTATTGAGTAAATGAACTTTGACCAGATAAGGTACTGTAATTACTGGCAGAAGAATCATCAAAGAGGGAGGTTAGCAGAGAATTGTTCTCGTTGAGGAGAATATATAGTAATATTCAGAGGGAACTACACATGAAGCAAATGAGATTGTTTCTTTAAGGAACATCGCACTTTATATATAAAGTAGAATAATAATTCAAAATGATCTTTTTTAGTAGAATAATAATTCAAAATGATCTTTATTACTAGATTTTCTTGAAACCGATCCATATTCTTAAAGATGTAAACTTTTTTTCTTATTCTTATTTATTATTATTATTATTTTTTTTTCTTAATTCAATATTTTGACTTGTTCTTCATTCATTACTTTGTTTTTGATTTCTTTTTATTTTTATTTATTTATTTATTTTATGGAAAAAGAGCTAAGTCTCTTGTGAGCTCAAAATTCAACCTATAATTATAATGCAATAGAGTTCCAAAAAAATTTGATCTTCTCTTGTTCAAGTAGATGAGATTTTGCGATGTTATAAAGACAATATATTCATGTGATTTAAGAACGTCTATATTTCGTTTGGTTAGAAGTCTATCCAAAAGGTTATTTTTAAATTGTAGTGAGCCTAAGTACATATAATTTCCTGTTACGATGATTCAAACATTTAACTATATATTATCACAATACTTGAATGGAGGTTTTTTTAAAAATTCAGGGGTTAAAGAGACGCAACCAAGCTTTCAACATTTTTACGAACAATTAAACCAAAAAAGTAAAAAAATTAAAACCAACAATTCTTATTTGTATACATATTTAAATAGTTTTTCAACCCAACAGCATTGTAGCTGTTGTAGACCTTACAAACTCGTTGGTTGAATGGGCGACATTCATCATCATCATGATTATTACTATTATTATTATTATTATTATTATTATCATGGCTAGTTATTGGTCAACCGTTTCGCCAGTCACTGGAGGCTGAAAATGGCCATCAAAATTCTTTTATAAGACCTATGTTGGGAAAATTTATTTGATTCGGAGACCAGATGCAAATTTGCATCTCGACTCCAATAAAATTTTCCATGTGTAAATGTGGGTCCCACTGATAAAAAAACAAAAAACCGCATTTTCTTACTACGAGACCTGACCCAAATCCCGCCCAAGCCTTCAAAAATTAAACACACCGAATCACAACATTAGGATCACTGCATCGAAAACAAAACCGTTGCACAGTTCATAGAAAAAAATATTTGCCATCGGTGAAGAATAGGTTTTCCATTGCCTGACAAACGTAGCTAGGGTTCGCACTGTCGCTCGTGGTCGAGATATATTCAAACTCCCTTTTTACAAAAATGGAATAGAAGAAGGAAACCAAAGAGGCTAATTTGATGGAGTTGGAAGAGGCTAAGAAGATGGAAACCGAAGAGTCTAAGAATATGGAAAAAAAAGAGTGTAAGAAGAAAGAATACAAAGAGCCTAAGAACAAAGACACGAAAGAGCTTAAGAGTCATCAAACGTCATCAAGGTAATTTTCTTTGTGGTTGTACTTGCATTCAAATGTCTATTAAAACCGAGAAAATCATTGCATCGTATAGTATTTTTCCTCTTCGTTCAAATTATCCACTGTAAAACCAAAATAAAACCAAAATCACACGATAGTAATACCATTTTATAAACTAAATAACACCACACTAACACCAGAAAGACACAAAGATAATACCAAAATAACAGAAAAACAACACCAAAATAATACCAAAGTAATACCATAATAACACCAAAATTACACATCAATCACACCATAGTATCAGAAATAATATCACGCTAACACCACAATAACAACAAGATAATACCAAATAACATAAAAAAGATCATCAAAATAACATCATAATAACTTCAAAACAACACCATAATAAAACAAAATAACACCACAATAATAGCATAATAATATCTTAATAAAACCACAATAAGACTATAATAACACCTTAATAAAATTGTAATGATACTATAATAATACAAAAAATCAATTTTATTGGTATTTTGTTATTGTGTTGATATTGTGATATTTTGTTGTTGTATTCACGTTTTTGATGTACCAAAGTGTTGTTATTATAGACAATAATAGATAAAAAAATCTTTATTTATTTTACATTATCTTTTTTTGTAGGTTTATGAACTCAAAATCCTTCAATTATAGATGTCATCCATCTCTAGTAAGAGATGTTCTTTATAAGGTCAAGCCTACCATATCTGAGGGGACGAAGAATAACTTGAAAGTATTGCATGTTGTTTATTTTCTTGAATCCCCTCCGTATCCTAAAGACAATATCCTGACACTGTAAATATTAAAATAATGGGATTTTTAATGAATGGTATTCAGAATTGACAGGAATGAGCTAAAAATAAACCCTGATGAAGTTGTCATGTTAATAGGCATGCCCAAAAGAGGAAAGTAATAAATTAGAAAGTAGTTCCCTCTTATGGTGTGGATGCCCAACAAATAAGGAATAACCTATTGAACATTTCAAGTGGGGAATGTTCTGCTCTCTTTGATTAATTGTTTTTGAAGTTTTTATTATCAAATTTATTTTTTTCTTCTAGCAATTTAAGTGTGCCCAAAGGGGTTTACTCCTTTGGTGAATATGTACACACTTTCTCTTCTTTTATTTGGTCTAATATAGTAAGTGATTGCCCCATTAATCAAATTAATACCATAGTCATTAAAATAAGGCAGAAGGGCTCATTGGGACATATCAATGGCTTTATTTCTCTCCTAATGGTTAGTTTCATGTATATACCTAATATTTTTTTTTTGCCAAAGCATATTATGACTTATCTGCTACACTGCTCTAGCTTTATGAACATACTTCTTTGGTCAATCATACCGTACTTAAGGCTAGACCTTGCATGTTGAGGTGACCCACAAATGTGAGCTGGAACTTGTCACATAATCATATAGCCTTTAAGAGGCTCAGCCCTATACAGGTAATTTATTTATATCATTAGATTATGTTTTTATTTTTGAAAAATTAGAGCTGTTAAATTTTTGTTGAATTCTTGTGTTTTTAGAGATGTGTTGTATTTATGTGTTATTATGTAATATTTCTATTGTATTCTGGTGTTATTGTATTATTATGTAGGTGTTATTGTGGTATTATTTAGATGTTCTTGTGGTGTTTTTTCTGTGTTATTTTTCTAATATTATATTCTTATTACATTGTTTCTAAGAGAATTAAGTTGTAGCTTTTATTGAGGTTTTATTTAGGTGTTATTCTTGGTATTATTTAGTTGTTTTTTGTGGTGTTATTTCTATTACATTAAGTTATTTTATCAAGATTATATTATGGTATTGTTATGTAGGCTTTATTCTAGCATGATTGTGTTATATAGGTGTTATTGCTGGTGTCATTTAGGTGTTATTTAGGTGTTGTGTTATTTAGTTGGTAATCTTTCTTTTTTATTGGGTGCTATCATGATGTTATCTTCATGTTGTTTTTTTCTTATCTTCGTATTGTTTATGTGTTACTAGTTTTATTTAGGTGGTAGGAGTTATTTGTGTGATTATAGCTGGTGTTAATCTAGTATTAGTGTTGTGTTAATGCATCTTATAGGTGTTATTATGTTTTTTTTTTCGTGGTGTTATTAGAGTTTTATTATGAATGTCCTGTAATTTCAAATTTCATTGTCGGTTTATGATTATTTTTTTGGATTTGAAAGAAGATGAGCACCATTTGCTCGCCAATCAAGTCGAAGGACTACTCGGTCCAGTTAAGTCATTCTCACACCATCAAACTCACGGCACACCACATTCACTCGTACCCTATAGCCAACTTATATTGGAGTCAATAAGGACCTTGAAGTAATAATCCTGTTGCTTGAAACTCAGGAAAAAATGTTAATAGAGGTCAAGGATCAACAAATATAAAAAATACATGAGTCTATGATTTACAAGACACAATGTCAGAACTCAAGATTAAGGTTAAAAATTATAATAAAACAAAAATTGAAGAATAGCTCACCTTATTTATAATGACCTTGCCTATATGTATCACCACTATACTAGGTAATTATATAAATTCAATTTAATCTTACAATGCTAACTCAATTTTTCTTTGTATACTCCATCACTATGACATTTGTGCCATTTCATGTAGATGCATAAAGACGAACAAAACTCAATGTTTGCAAGTCTTATCACAATAAAAAGTGAAAATTACAGACATTATCTTATTTCCTATTGTTGATAAGCAACACTAAATATTGTTCATTGGGGATTTAGAAGAATGAAAATGGAGATTATAAGACTCATTCCCCAGTAGGATGCAAAAGATCGCGTGCCATAATGTTGTAAGTACAAGATGCGCCCCTAGTGTGTGTTGTTTTTTCTGCGTGTTTTATGTCAAACAGTGCCAAACAATTGACCCGTCCCAAAATTACGCAGTAATTTAGTTTTCAAAAATATGACAATTAACTTGACCCAATTTATATTAAGTAGTTAATGTGCAAAATTAAAATGTTATATAAAATATATAAAATATATAAAATAGTTCACACATTACTGGTTCTATGCAAGTGCACGTATCGCTTCAAGTAATATAGAGATTTCTTTAAAAATCCTAGTATCGATCCCACAGTGAAGCACAGTAAAAAATCATTTAGGCTAATTTTAGTCTACTGCTATGAATTCTTCATTTGAAAGATGGAAATTCTTATGATAATAACATAAATCACAATATTCAAATTATAAAAATTAAAGAAAGAAACACAAATTAAAATGGGTTTAATGAATGTTAATAGAAATGTAACTAAAAGAACTAAGTTTACTAAACTATTTACAAAACTTTAAAATTAAATTTGCTAAGACTAAACAAAGTTTTGTGACGAAGAGTTCAAATTCAAGGATAAAGAAAGATAAATAAGACTACTTAGAATTCATGAGAAGGATACGACAAAACACGAATTTCATATATAAAAATAAGTTTACAAAATAAAGAAAGAAAAGAACAAAAATTATCTCACAATCCTTCCCAAGCAAATTCCTAGAAGTTCTCTTCAAGCACTTTCCCTCTTTACAAGTACTCTCAATTCTCTCCTAGAAATGTAATGGAGAAGAAATCTGTCACCTTCCCTCTCCTTGTTGACCTCATTTTTTGTTGAGTTCTAGTGTTCCTCTTTAGTAACCTAAGGACTAGCCATAAGACTTTCTGTTTACTATTCTTAGAAAATTCGAAAAGGAACCCTCACCATTAGAAATTTTAAACTCCTCTTTACTCAACTTGAAGTTCCACATATAGTGGTCCTAACCTCTAGCTTTAGTGGGTGGGGTCATTATGAGGGAGCTTAAGGAGAGTTCTTATAGGATTGTTAGACCTTAGGGCTGGCCGTGGGTGTTGGTTTAGAGCTAAGGCACTCACCAGCAATCACCTCACTCACAACCACTCACAAGGATAAACCAAAATTTCTTGACTTTGGTCCCTTGATACTTTTGGGATACTCATGTAGATGGTCCCCTAAACCCACTGGCTTTAGGCTAGGGTTTAGCTAAGACCAGTACATAGAGGACCCAAATGGGGTTTCCATTGGTCCATGGCTTACTTATGGTGGCTGGCACCCCAACTTTACCAAAATGCCCAACTTAGCATTTTGTCCCTAAACCCCCAAATTACCTAAGTACTCTTGGGACCCTAAATTTGGCCAAAATTCCCAAAATTACCCAAAATACCCAAATTTATTCAAAAGTCATTTCAAACCTTTTGAAAACACCCAAATTACGTAAAATCACCAAAATTTTGCCAAATTACCAAAATACCCCTCCTTAGCCCAAAATTCAAAAAATTCCGAAGATATTACAAATATTTCCAATTTCACGCTTCTCAACTACTACATGACCCAATTTTATCATTTTGACCATTTTGTCCAAAACTTCTAAAATTTCCTTTAAAGGCCCAATCTCCCCAATTTTACCTCAAATGTCCATCAAATTGGCCCAAATTTCCCCCAATTTCAATCCTAAACTCAAATTAACCTTTAATATGAACAATTTAAACCAAATCCAAGCTTAATTAGCCCATGATTTGAGCCCAATTTTGATCTAAATCAAAATCCCCAATTTTAGCCCTATTACTTGGTTCCACCAAATTGAACCACATGGCCTACTCCATTGGTCTCAATTTGGACACTAAACTCTACATAACATTCCTAAACATCAAAATTAACCTTTAATTGGCCTTGAGGGGTCCTCAATTTCATTTGATTTCAACCTAGGTCAAAAGCCCCAAAATTTTCCTCAAATTGGCTATGCCTTCAAATTTCACCAAATTGAAAGCTTTAGCCAAAAAATTGGCACCCAATACATGTTGAAAACTCTTCATGGAATTCCTATTGATCATTCTCAACAACAAATTTGGAATTAGCCCAAGGCTAGCCCAATCTAGACTCAAGTCTGCCCATTATGCCCAAAATGAACAAATCTCTAAAATCCTTCTAATTAACCCCCTAATTTAACTCAAAATCTTTTCAATCCTTCAGTAAAAATGTTCATTACAATTACATACATCAAATGAATTAATCAATTGGGTCAATTGGCATGGATATCTTAGCCCAAACCTAATTTTTGGTCATTTGAACCCACATTGGACCCATGCACTATAATTAGCCCAACCACCCCAAAGTCATTTAAATGTTGATATTTTCCAAAATTAATTATCTTAGTGATTTGGTGTTTGTAAAATTTAAGGGTATTTTAAATGAATTGACCCATGAAATTAGTATTTTAAATGAATTGACCCATGAAATTATTTCCAAAGGCTTCTCTAGTCATGGTGGACCTCATTTTAAATGACTTGACCCATGAAATTATTTCCAAAGGTTTCTCTAATCATGGTGGACCTTCCTTTAAATGACTTGACCCATGAAATTATTTCCAAAGGTTTCTCTAGTCATGGTGGACCTTTCACTTTAGGATTTTCTAATTAATATGCTAATTTCCATGATTATTTTAAAGAAATAATGTGGAATAACTTAAAAAATAAGGATCTCTCTACAAGAACCTCGTTTGATTTTCGAAAATTCAGAGGATAACTCCCTTGACAGAGGCTACAACATGCCAAAATTTCAAGCCAAGGAGATATGCCAATATGCATGGAGAATCAAATGATTCAAAAAAATTTTTAATTAATTAAAAATAAAATATGCATAAAATGGTCTTGAAATTTATTCCACATTGTTCTCCAAGCAAGGAAATATTTTTATCTTATTTTTGTGATTTTTCTACACAAAGTTATGAATTTTCTAAGTTAAGGGTATTTAAAGAAATAAGAAAATACCTATTTATCTATTTAAACCGCGCGTGCTGACTAGATCCTAGGCAGCTCCGAAGGCATGCGAGGCGCGCTCTGATTGGACACCGCCATCCACGTAGTTGTCGACTCGGCCCGCGTTTTATGCCCTGAAGCGTCGTCCGGCTCGATCTCCTCCGTTTGTTTGATACATGCTTGATCAAACAACTCCCCGTCATTGTCCCCGATAGAATGATCCCGTGACCGTCCACACTAAAACCTTAAGATCATAGCCTAGACTCAACCAAATCACCTCGGATTTTATCCTATGGACTCGTCTAAGTGAGACGAACATATCCATATGGTAATCGTGCAATTAAATTAATCCTAATTATATGGAGAATCGAAATAGGCTCGAAATGAGGTGAGGTTTTATACCTTTGCTCTGAGAAGTGAAACTTCGATCAGAGGGGTTCTGCACGTTCGTTGGGGTCCACGGAGGCTAGGGATTGAGTCCCTGGTCTTGGTGTAAGGCCTAAGTAGGAATTCACTCACGACCGGATTTGGGTGTTGGTCTAGAGCTATGGTAGAGGCTCTGTAAGAGGGATATTTTATGGGATTTTGGCTTCTTTCACTGTTGTGAAGGTGTGGGTGAAGTTAATTTGAGTTTGGTGGACTGTGGAGGTGTATTGGGTGCTGTCCTAATTTATGGCAAAGGTTTCAAGCTCAAAATTGAGCTCTGGCAATGAGAATTGGTTAGGGAAAATGATTGGAATGCACTGAGGGGATCTTAGGGAAGCTCTTTGTGAAGTTTGGAGAGGCCTCTCTAAGAAAATTTCAGCACACCTCCCATTGCCGTGGGAGGTGAGTTTTTTATAAAAATGGTCATGGGGTGCCTCTCATGGCACAAGTTTGGGTGCATTGTGGTGCTTAGGTGGAGGACAGAGGAGCTCTTCAATTTGATTGGATGAAGCTGGCCCTCTAAAGGTGAGGTACCATGGGGGTGGCTCTCGGTTTTGAGTTTTTCCGGCCACTAGGCTGGCTGGCCGGCCAGGGGGAGGTGGCTAGGAGCTCAGGGAACCCATAGGAATCCATTACAACAATTTAATGCAAATGTGCTNACTGATCAACCCCATAGTATATATTGTTTTCAAAAGGTTGATTACTGATCAACCCCATAGTATTATAACTCTTCTCGTGATCCCGAATTTATAGGTCATGTGCCATATTTTACTTTCTTAATGAAAATGACTTCTTCTGCTTGGATTAGAAATGGAGCCGGCCACACTCATAACAATAGAATTCAATGCACGTTAGTGGAGCCTATACATGAAGGAAAAGCTGGATTATATTATTTCATGGCCATTAGAAAATGTACATTGTTTCTCCAATTAATTAAATACATAATTCATATCATTTAAGTGACTTTATGTACCAATTTTGACAATTAGTGGTCGTCCCAGCCCAAAAGAGATTATAAGTCCATATAGGGTAGTTTTGGCGCTTGTTGTCGTGCTAGCCGTATTTCTTATTTAATTTCGATAGAGTTCCAATCACACTTTCGTAAGTTATATTCCTACCATTATTTTACCGGATGGAATCGTAAGATTCTAGATTATTCTTTCCCCTAAGCTTTGATCCTACAGAATTTATTTAGGTGTTGTAAGTTATTGTTGTTGATATGGAGTTTATACCTGTGTTGCATTGACGAACTTCATAGTTAACTAGATTCATTCTCTGATAACCCAAAGTCATGGACTCATCAAATATTGATTGTGTTATGTCTGTTTACTTATAAATCTCTTTCTTATCCTTGGAACTTCCTTGAGCCAATTTGATCTTTTTATTATGTTTGTTGATGTGGTTTAATTGACCCTCATTATGATAAACTACTGTTCATTGGGATATAGAGGTCTACTAGCTACTCATTCATCTAGTATAGCTTTAAAGCATAAGGCAATTCGTACTAAAAGGATAATCTTATGCACGCTTGATGATCTCATCGAATGATCCTAAACTCAAGTAAAATTTATTTAATTTACAGTACTTTTAAGTATTTCAAAGATATAATTAAGGAAATATGTTCCTTTCAGAGTTTAATTGTACCAAGAACAAAATATAATTTATTTTCTCTGATTACGTATGACAAGTTATCTTTTGGAAGAATTTGTATGAATTGATATGAGTAAAATTGATCCAATAATTTTATATCTTTATTTTCGACTTATCTCGCAAAGATACATCTTACAAAAATCTTCCATATCATGTATATAAGTTTTTCATGTTCATTCTATTTTTTATCTTCTCATTTTTTCCATTATTATCNATCTTCTCATTTTTCCATTATTATCGTCACAATAATTTGTAAGAAAATGTGATTTTGAAAAAGTGATTGCTTTAGAAGGAGAATTATAGAATGAAATATGAGGAGCAAAGCAAAAGATGTTTCATTATCCTTCTTAGTTTTTTATATAAGTATGAAAAAAAAAACCATAAATATTAAAAGTCCATATATTAGACCAGTAAATATATAAATTATACGTGCCTTCCAAAATGTTTTGAATTGTGAACATGCTATATTCAAGGCCAATCAATCAAAACAAAATGTTGGTGGAAGCACCACTATCCCCAGAGGATAATATTTAAGGAAATCAAAACATTGACACACTATTTTTATTAGAATCTTCATTTTTGAACTAGCTTTGATTTCAAGCACAACNTATCTTTTTATTATGTTTGTTGATGTGGTTTAATTGACCCTCATTATGATAAACAACTGTTCATTGGGATATAGAGGTCTACTAGCTACTCATTCATCTAGTTTAGCTTTAAAGCATTAGGCAATTCGTACTAAAAGGATAATCTTATGCACGCTTGATGATCTCATCGAATGATCCTAAACTCAAGTAAAATTTATTTAATTTACAGTACTTTTAAGTATTTCAAAGATATAATTAAGGAAATATGTTCCTTTGAGAGTTTAATTGTACCAAAAACAAAATATAATTTATTTTCTCTGATTACGTATGACAAGTTATCTTTTGGAAGACTTTGTATGAATTGATATGAGTAAAATTGATCCAATAATTTTATATCTTTATTTTCGACTTATCTCGCAAAGATACATCTTACAAAAATCTTCCATATCATGTATATAAGTTTTTCATGTTCATTCTATTTTTTATCTTCTCATTTTTTCCATTATTATCCTCCCAATAATTTGTAAGAAAATGTGATTTTGAAAAAGTGATTGCTTTAGAAGGAGAATTATAGAGTGAAATATGAGGAGCAAAGCAAAAGATGATTAACACTATCCTTCTGTTTTTTATATAAGTATGAAAAAAAACCATAAACATTAGAAGTCCAAATATTAGACCAGTAAATATATATATTCTACGTGCCTTCCAAAATGTTTTGAATTGTGAAAATGCTATATTCAATGCCAATCAATCAAAACAAAATGTTGGTGGATGCACCACTATCCCCAGAGGATAATACTTAAGGAAATCAAAACATTGACACACTATTTTTATTAGAATCTTCATTTTTGAACTTAGCTTTGATTTCAAGCACAACTTAACATACTTCTTTCTCATAAGCCCATAAAATCATAAGAAAACCTTGAGATATAACTTATCATATTTTCTCAATTAGAACCTGAACATGATATTTTGTCGATCTTCTAAATATCAAGAAAGGAAATAAAATGTTTTTCTTATTCTTAAATCGAGGTTTTATATGATATTTTGATAGCAAACAAAGGCTGTTATAATACTGACGCATATAATCAACTTAAAGGTTAATATTCAAAGAAATTGTAACTTTAACACCCAATAATAAAAAGAAAATTACTTAATATAAAATATTTGCTAGACTTGGGCTAATGGAAAGAACAAATGCCCAAAAGTTCTGTGCTAAATAAAAATGGTGCCAACAAATAGTTATTGACATAGAGGCATCAACTAATGACATGATTTTTTGAAATTTTACAAGATATAGGTGGAGCGAATAGACTGACATTTTAGCTGGAGAACCTATTTCGGTGAAAGAACATTTTCTAATTTCATATGCATGTTTAATTTATTATTAGTTTGTTTGGTAAGAAAATTATTAATTTCTCTTATATTATATAACTTTCTGATAGAAGAATAGTTACTACTGGTAGCNACAACTTAACATACTTCTTTCTCATAAGCCCATAAAATCACAAGGAAACCTTGAGATATAACTTATCATTTTTTCTCAATTAGAACCTGAACATGATATTTTGTCGATCTTCTAAATATCAAGAAAGGAAATAAAATGTTTTTCTTATTCTTAAATCGAGGTTTTATATGATATTTTGATAGCAAACAAAGGCTGTTATAATACTGACGCATATAATCAACTTAAAGGTTAATATTCAAAGAAATTGTAACTTTAACACCCAATAATGAAAAGAGAATCACATAATATAAAATATTTGCTAGACTTGGGCTAATGGAAAGAACAAATGCCCTAAAATTCTGTGCTAAATAAAAATGGTGCCAACAAATAGTTATTGACAAAGAGGCATCAACTAATGACATAACTTTTTGAAACATTACAAGATATAGCTGGAGCGAATAGACTGACATTTTAGCTGGAGAACCTAACATTTTTTCTAATTTCATTTGCATGTTTAATTTATTATTAGTTTATTTGGTAAGAAAATTATTAATTTCTCTTATATTATATAACTTTCTGATAGAAGAATAGTTACTACTGGTAGCCACCCTACACGACCCTTCATGAGTCAATGGGCCGTTCCAACAAGCAATCCCAAAGCTAAAAACTTGATCTTTTAGTTAGTTCTATATAGAAATTCCCCCTTGATGGCAATATTTTAATCTGATAGCCGAAATCAAACAATGGCTACAGCTGAAAAGTTAGAAATTGCCGACTGCGTCCCAACACTCGGAAATCTTGAAGCATATCAGTATAACTATTTGAATGCGACAACCAAACGTTACTGTCAAATTTCTTAAGCTCCTCATCCCTATCAATTATACATGCAATAATTCAAGCAAAAAGAGTTGTGAGGTAACAGTCACTTATCTATCGGTGTCTGAACTGTACATTTATTTAATGATAAATAAATAATTTGTTTATAATATATAATATAATAATACTATTGTGCTGTTTTTCTTATGAGATTATCACTTATAAGTCTCGTATATTTTTTCAAGAGTTCTGTTTGGAGAAATATCTGCGACTTTCNGAAGAGTTGTGAGGTAACAGTCACTTATCTATCGGTGTCTGAAGTGTACATTTATTTAATCATAAATAAATAATTTGTTTATAATATATAATATAATAATACTATTGTGTTGTTATTTTTATGAAATTATCACTTATAAGTCTCGTATATTTTTTCAAGAGTTCTGTTTGGAGAAATATCTGCGACTTTCCGTTTAATAATTGAGCAATGAAGACAACTTGTCAGCTGAACACGTAATTAGCAATTACTTGAGGGAGGTTGTATGTGGTTCCATGCCTTTGTGGCGCGAAGAAAAAAGGCTATTTAATTTTCTTATTTCATTATTTTACTAAAAATAATGAATTGCAAATTCTAAATGTATGAAACAACTGGATTTTGAGGAAGTTATATGGCTGGCCAGAAATAAGCTCAGATATATCGATCCTTACCATGTCAATGCTACTCTCTGCATGATCTCTTCGCGTTCGAGTACATTGATATTTAGTTAAACTCCAAAATTATAATTAATTTTTTTTTGTGAAATCAGCCTCTTTTCTAAGAGTAGAAAAAATTTCTATTTAATTAAATTAATATTAAAAATAAATAAATATTTCCTTGAAAATTAAGTAAAAATATGTTCCCAATATTTTTACTTTTTCTTAGGCAATGAAGAAATTTTATTTATTGAACCAATAAATATTAAATTTTTAGATAAATAAATCTTTATTCTACAATTTATATTAGGCCTACCCCTAACTAAAAATATTATAAAATAGGATAATTAATCTACGCAAATTAGTGAATCATACGTCGTAATTCGACTACAGCCGTACAACTGTATGGTGCCATTTTAATCGAAAAACAATAAATTATCCTAATCTTCATATGGTTCCCAATTATTTTATTTGTTTTATTTTTGGTGTAAAAAGACAATTTTTCTAAAACTATAATCTGTCAAACGGTATTACGATGAAGCTGTTCTATTAATTTGCACGTGAGTTGTCGTCTTATTGTGATTAAAACAGGGCGTGCTTATCTTTTATGTTGTATTTGGCGTCTCATCTATCTTATCTTATTTGTTTCTTCTAATAAAGACCTTCCGCATATATTGCGCCTTTCATTTTTCTTTTAATGGTGCCACTAATTACGAGGAATGCTCTAACTGATTAATAGATTAGCCAGTGCAAAAAGCCATAATTAATAAATAAGAGCATTTACAGCTCTACGGAAATAAACTCAGAGCCCGAGGGAAGTTTCATTATCAGCAACAGATTAATGGAGTTTGTTTTAATGATTTGGATTAACAAATCTAGACCATTCAAACTGTTAAATTAATGCTTGGTTGACCGGAGTTGGATGCATTTGCCAGATTTATTGAGTAAATGAACTTTGACCAGATAAGGTGCTGTAATTACTGGCAGAAGAATCATCAAAGAGGGAGGTTAGCAGAGAATTGTTCTCGTTAAGGAGGAGAATATATAGTAATATTCAGAGGGAACTACACATGAAGCAAACGAGATTGTTTCTTTAAGGAACATCGCACTTTATATATAAAGTAGAATAATAATTCAAAATGATCTTTTTTAGTAGAATAATAATTCAAAATGATCTTTATTATTAGATTTTCTTGAAACCGATCCATATTTTTAAAGATGTTAACTTTTTTTCTTTTTCTTATTTTTTTTTATTACTATTTTCTTAATTCAAATTTTGACTTGTTCGTCCTTCATTATTTTGTTTTTTGATTTCTTTTTATTTTTATTTATTTATTTATTTTATGGAAAAAGAGCTAAGTCTCTTGTGAGATCAAAATTCAACCTGTAATTATAATGCAATAGAGTTCTTAAAAAAATTTGATCTTCTCTTGTTCAAGGAGATGAGATTTTGCGATGTTATAAAGACAATATATTCATGTGATTTAAGAAAGTCTATATTTCGTCTGGTTAGAAGCCTATCCAAAAGGTTATTTTTAAATTGTAGGGAGCCTAAGTACATATACTTTCCTGTTACGATGATTCAAACATTTAACTATATATTATCACAATACTTGAATGGAGGTTTTTTTAAAAATTCAGGGGTTAAAGAGATGCAACCAAGCTTTCAACTTTTTTACAAACAATTAAACCAAAAAAGAAAAAAAATTAAAACCAACAATTCTTATTTGTATACATATTTAAATAGTTTTTCAACCCAACAGCACTGTAGCTGTTGTAGACCATACAAACTCGTTGGTTGAATGGGCAACATTCATCATCATCATGATTATTACTATTATTATTATTATTATCATGGGTAGTTATTGGTCAGCCGTTTCGCTAGTCACTGGAGGCTGAAAATGGCCATCAAAATTCTTTTATAAGGCCCTATGTTGGGAAAATTTATTTGATTCGGAGACCGGGCGCATGCAAATTTGCATCCGGACTCCAATAAAATTTACCATGTGTAAAAGTGGGTCCCACTAATAAAAAAATTAAAAAAACTGCATTTTCTTATGACGAGACCTGGCGCGAATCCCGCCCAAGCCTTCAAAAATTAAACACAATGAATCATAACATCAGGATCATTGCATCGAAAACAAAACCGTCACACAGTCCGCAGAAAAATCATTCACCATCGGTGAAGGATAGGTTTTCCATTGCCTGACTCACGTAGCTAGAGTTCACACTGTCGTTCGCCGTCGAGATATATTCGAACTCCCTTTTTTACAAAAATGGAATAGAAGAAGGAAACCAAAGAAGCTAATTTGATGGAGTTGGAAGAGGTTAAGACGATGGAAACCAAAGAGTCTAAGAATATGGAAAAGAAAGAGCGTACGAAGAAACAAGCCAAAGAGCCTAAGAACAAGGACACGAAAGAGCTTAAGAGTCATCAAACGTCATCAAGGTAATTTTCTTTGTGGTTGTACTTGCATTCAAATGTCTATTATAACCGAGAAAATCATTGCATCGTATAGTATTTTTCCTCATTGTTCAAATTATCCACTATAAAACAAAAATAAAACCAAAATCACACGATAATAACACCATTGTATAAGCTAAATAACACCACACTAACACCACAATGACACCAAGATAATAACAAAATAACATAAAAACAACACCAAAATAATACCGAAGTAATACCATAATAACACTAAAATTGCACTTCAATCACACCATAGTATTAGAAACAATACCAAACTAACACCACAATAACAACAAGATAATACCAAATAACACAAAAAAGATCATCAAAATAACATTATAATAACTTCAAAACAACACCATAATAAGACCAAATAACACCATAATAATAGCATAATTATGGTTTATGAACTCAAAATCCTTCAATCGTAGATTTCATCCATCCGTAGTAAGAGATGTTCTTTATAAGATCAAGCCTACCATATCTGAGGAGACGAGGAATAACTTGAATGTATTGCATGTTGTTTATTTTCTCGATCTCCCTCTGTATCCTCAAGACAATATCCTAACACTACACATATTAAAATAATAGGATTTTTAACTAATGGTATTCAGAATTGACAGGAAACGAGCTAAAAATAAACCCTGGAAGTTTCTCTGTTAATAGGCATGCCTAATAGAAGAAAAGTAATAAATTAGAATGTAGTTCCCTCTTATGGTGTGGATTCCCAACAAATTAGGAATAAACTATTGAACGTTTCAACTGGGGAATGTTCTACTCTCTTTGATCAATTGTTTTTGAAGTTCTTGTTATCAAATTTATTTTTTTCTTCTAGCAATTTAAGTGTGCCCAATGGGCTTTACTCCTTTGATGAATATGTACAGACTTTCTCTTCTTTTATTTGGCCTACTATAGTATGTGATTGCCCCATTAATCAAATTAATACCATAGCCATTAAAATATGGCAGAAGCAGTCAATAGGACATATCAATGGATTTCTTTTTCTCCTAACGGTTAGTTTCATGTATATACCTAATACTTTTTTTGTCAAAGCATATTATGACTTATCTGTTACACTACTCTAGCTTTATGAGCACACTTCTTTGGTCAACCATACCGCACCTGAGGCCAGACCTTGCATGTTGAGGTGACCCACAAATGTGAGCTGGAACTCGTCACATAATCATATGGCCTTTAAGAGGCTCAACCCTATACAGGTAAGTTATTTATATCATTACATTATCTTTTTCATTTTAGAAAAATTAGAGCTGTTAAATTTTTGTTGTATTCTTGTATTATTAGAGATGTGTTGTATTTATGTGTTATTATGTAATATTTCTATTGTATTCTAATGTTATTGTACTGCTATATAGGTGTTATTATGGTATTATTTAGATGTTCTTGTGGTGTTTTTTATGTGTTATTGTTCTGTTATTATATTTTTATTACGTTGTTTCTAAGAGATTTAAGTTGTAGGCTTTGTTGAGGTGTTATTTAGGTGTTATTTAGTTATTTTTTGTGGTATTATTTCTATTACATTAAGTTTTTTTATCAAGATTATATTATGGTATTGTTATGTAGGTTTTATTCTAGTATGATCGTGTTATATAGGTGTTAATGCTGGTGTCATTTAGGTATTATTTAGGTGTTGTGTTATTTAGGTGGTAATCTTTCTTTTTTATTGGGTGCTATCATGATGTTATCTTCATGTTATTTTTTTCTTATCTTCGTGTTGTTATGTGTTACTAGTTTTATTCAGGTGGTAGGAGTTATTTGTGTCATTATAGCTGGTGTTAATCTAGTATTAGTGTTGTGTTATTGCATCTTATAGGTGTTATTATGTTTTTTTCTCGTGGTGTTATTAAAGTTTTATTTATGAATGTCCTGTAATTTCAAATTTCATTGTCAGTTTATGATTATTTTTTGGATTTGAAAGAAGATGAGCACCATTTTCTCACCAATCAAGTTGAAGGACTACCCAGTCCAGTTAAGCCATTCTCACACCATCAAACTCACGACACACCACATTCACTCGTACCCTATAGCCAACTTATATTGGAGTCAATAAAGACCTTGAAGTAATAATCCTGTTACTTGAAACTTAGGAAAAAATGTTAATAGAGTTTCAAGGATCAACAAATACAAAAAATACATGAGTCTCTGATTTACAAGACACAATGTCAGAACTCAAGATTGAGGTTAAAAATTATAATAAAACAAAAATTGAAGAATAACTCACCTTATTTATAAAGACCTTGCCTATATGTATCGCTACTATACTAGGTAATTATATAAATTCAGTTTAATCTTACAATGCTAACTCAATTTTTCTTTGTATACTCCATCACTATGACATTTGTGCCATTTCATGCAGATGCATAAAGATGAACAAAACTCAATGTTTGCAAGTCATATCACAATAAAAAGTGAAAATTACAGACATTATCTTATTTTCTATTGTTGATAAGCAACATTAAATATTGTTCATTAGGGATTTGGAAGAATGAAAATGGAGATTACAAGACGCATTCCCCAATAGGATGCAGAAGATCGCTTGCCATAATGTTGTAAGTACATGATGCACCCCTAGTGTGTGTTGTTTTTCTGCATGTTTTATATCAAACAGTGCCAAAAAATTGACCTATCCTAAAATTACGCAATAATTTAGTTTTCAAAAATATGACCAATAACTTGACCCAATTTATATTAAGTAGTTAATGTGCAAAATTGAAATGTTATATAAAATATATAAAATAGTTCACACATTATTGGTTCTATGAAAGTGCACGTATTACTTCAAGTAATATAGAGATTTCTTTAAAAACCCTAGTATCAATCCCACAGAGAAGCACAGTAAGAAATCCTTTAAGCTAATTCTAGTCTACTACTATGAAGTATTAATTTGAAAGATGGAAATTCTTATGATACTAACATAAATCACAATATTCAAATTATAAAAATTAAAGTAAGAAACACAAATTAAAATGGGTTTAATGAATGCTAATAGAAATGTAACTAAAAGAACTAAGTTTACTAAACTTTAAAATTAAATTTGCTAAGACTAAACAAAGTTTTGTGACGAAGAGTTCAAATTTAAGGATAAAGAAGGATAAAGAAAACTACTTAGAATTCATGACAATGATACGACAAAACACAAATTTCATATATAAAAACAAGTTTACAAAATAAAGAAAGAAAAGAACACAACTTATCTCACAATCCTTCCCAAGCAAATTCCTAGAAGTTCTCTTCAAGCACTTTCCCTCTTTACAAGTACTCTCAATTCTCTCCTAGAAATGTAATGAAGAAGAAATCTGTCACCTTCCCTCTCCTTGTTGGCCTCATTTTTGGTTGAGGTCTACTGTTCCTCTTTAGTAACCTAGGGTTTAGCCATAGGACTTTCTGTTGACTATTCTTAGAAAACTAAAAAAGGAACCCTCACCATTAGAAATTCTAAACTCCTCTTTACTAAACTTGAAGTTCCACATAGTGGTCCTAACCTCTAGCACTTAGTAGGTGGGGTCATTATGAGGGAGCTTAAGGAGAGTTCTTATAGGACTGTTAGACATTAGGGTTAGCCCTGGGTGTTGGTTTAGAGCTAAGGCACTCACCAGCAATCACCTCACTCACAACCACTCACAAGGATAAACCAAAATTTCTTGACTTTGGTCCCTTGATACTTTTGGGATACTCATGTAGATGGTCCCCTAAACCCACTGACCCTAGGCTAGGGTTTAGCTAAGACCAGTGCATAGAGGAACTAAATGGGGTTTCCATTGATCCATGGCTTATTTGTGGTGGTTGGCACCCCAACTATACCAAAATGCCAACTTAGCATTTTGTCCCTAAACCCCAAATTACCTAAGTACCCTTGGGACCCTAAATTTGGCCAAAATTCCCAAAATTATCAAAAATACCCAAATTTGTTCAAAAGTCATTTCAAACCTTTTGAAAACACCCAAATTACCCTGAATCACCAAAAATTTGCCAAATTACCAAAATACACCTCCTTAGCCCAAAATTCCAAAAACTCCCAAAAATCCCAAAATATTCCAAATATTTCCAATTTCACTCTTCTCAACTACCACATGACCTAATTTGGTCATTTTGACCATTTTGACCAAAACCCTTAAAATTGCCTTTAAAGGCCCAATCTCCCCAATTCCACCTCAGATGTCCATCAAATTGGCCCCAATGTCCCCCAACTTCAATCCTAAACTCAAATTTACCTTTCATGTGACCAATTTAAACCACATACAAGCTTAATTGGCCCATGATTTGAGCCCAATTTTGATATAAATCAAAATCCCCAATTTTGGCCGTATAACTTGGTTCCACCAAATTGAACCACATGGCCTACTTCATTGGTCTCAATTTGGACCCTAAACTCTTCATAACATTTGTAAACATCAAACTTGACCTTCAGTTGGCCTTGGTGAAGCCTCAATTTCATTTCATTTCAACCTAGGTCAAAAGCACCAAATTTTTGCCTCAAATTGGCTATGCCTTCAAATTTCACCAAATTGAACTCAAAATTGGCACCCAATTCATGTTGAAAACTCTTCATGGAATTCCTATTGATCATTCTCAATAATGAATTTGAACTTAGCCCAAGACTAGCCCAATCTATACTCAAGTCTAGCCCATCATGCTCAAAATGACCAAATCTCCAAAATCCTTCAAAGTGACCCCCCAATTTAACTCAATCCTTTCAATCCTTCACAAAAAATGTTCATTAAAATTATCTACATCAAATGAATCAATCAATTGGTCAATTTACATGGATAACCTAGCCCAAAATCAAGTTTTGGTAATTTGAACCCACATTGGACCCATGCACTATAATTAGCCTAACCACCCCAAAGTCACCAAATTAATGACTCCACAGCCATTAGTTGGACCCTAATGACCAAGCTAAACCCCATAAAACCACCTAAGCTAAGCCATGGACCAAATGTCCCCTAAATCAAGGGATTTTGATTCCATATTTGCTTAAGCCTTGGATATTTTTGCCAAAACTAAACCTCAACTCATTTAATTGTTGTGACACATTTTCCTGGCTCACCTGACCATCTAGCCACCTCCATGGAATCAAACTCATTTCAAACCTAGAGGCTACCTCATCCAAATCAAGTGTTAGAGCCTCTCTTCCCTCCACCTAAGCATCATATTGCACCCCCTAATTGCCATGACAGCCACCCTTAAACCAATTTTTATAAAAGCTCCCCTCCATGGCCATGGAAGAAGAGTTGAAATTTTCTCTCATAGAGCCCCCCAAATTACTCACAGAGACTCTTTGAGACCTCCTCAGCTCAAGCCAACTACTTTTCCCCCACTGATTCCCACTGTGAAAGCTCAATTTTGAGCTCAAACTTCTTCCTAAAACTAGGACATAGCTCAATACATCTCCATAGTCCACCAAACTCAAATTAAACTTACCCACTCCTTCATCACAGTGAAAGAAGGAGAAGCCCCATTAAATCCCCTTACACAGACCACCACCTAAAATCGAGCTTGGTCGAATTCATACCTAGACTTTTCACCATATTAAGAGGCTCAATCCCTAGCCTCCTTGGACTCCAAAGAACGTGTCGAGCACCTCTAATCGAAGCTTCCATTCCCAGAGCCAAGGTATTGAACTCCCTCTCTGCTCGAGCCTATTTTGATTCTCCATTTTATTAGGCTTAATTTCATGGCATCTTAATCATGTAGATATGTTCCTCTAGTCTAGATGAGCATTTAAAAAAAATCATTCAATTTGCTTGAGAAATGAGGGAGATATCAAGCCTTGAAGATGGATGGTTCTCAGGCTAGGCCACTGGGGATGAAGATGGAGAGCCATCTGATCACGTGTTTATCTCATCAACCGATGAGATCAAGTCGGACAACTCTCCCTTACATGAACCGCGGGCCTAGTCACTGCTGAGGTGGATGGCAGTGTCAAATAAGAGCGCGCCGTGTGGAGCTTCAGAGTTGCCTAGGATGAGGTGGCGCCGCACATTTAAATATATAAATAGGGAATTAAATAAATCATAAAATGCTTCTTAACTTCAAAAATCCATAACGGAGGAGAACAATTTGGAAATAATTTGAAGTCCATTTGATGCATATTTTATTTTTATTAATTAAATATGATTTTGAGTCTTTTGATTCTCCATGCATATAGACATTTCACCATGGCTTTTAATTTTGACATGTTGTAGCCTCTAACAAGGAGAACATTCCTTGATTTTTTCAAAGTCAGTGGAGACCTCTAGACAGAGATTCATATTTTTCAAGCATATGTCTATTATTTTCATAAATTAATCATAATAATTAGCATGTTGCATAGAAAATTCCAAGAAAATTTCGGAATGTTTTCTATGACTAGAGAACCCTTTGGAAAATATTTAATGGGTTAAGTCATCAAAAATGCACATAATTTCCACCAACCCTAAACACAAAGAAAATTTATTTTGGGAAATAAAAATATCAAAATGACTTGATTTTTAATCTCCACTAAGACTCAAAGTTCAGAAAACTGCATAAAAATTTCAAAACATTTGGAACTCATTAAATAGCTCAAATTAATTTTTCAAGTTAAATGACATTTTCGGTACTAAAATGATTTTTAATAATTAAAATATAACTCAAAAAATTATAAAAATTAGTTTTTGGAGTTCTCTGTGATCAGAGGAATTTTATAAAAATAAATTTAAAATTAAAATAAAAATTCCATTTTCAAGCCTATTTTTAATATTTAAATAATTAAAAAATGATAAAATGACAAAGATATTAAAATTCATAAAAATGCTCTAAATTATTTTCTAAACACTTAGAAAAAATTGGAATATTTTTCTTAATTTTCTAAGTGAAGATATTAAATTTTAAAGCTTAAAATAATTTTTAAAGGCTAAAAATGGATTTTCATTAAAATAATTCTAAAAATTTTAAAAAAAATCAAAAAAATGTGAAATATGTTTCTCTGTATCTCGTGACAATAAAGAGATTTAATAAAAATATAAAACTTAATTTTCCACACTTAAAATATTTTATAATTAATAAACACTCCAGAAATTAAAACAATTTTTTAAAATTCATATATAATTTAATAAATCATTAAATTTGGTCCAATGCTTTTCTCGTCTAAGTCTACCTCCAGTAAAAATTTCAAGGGATTTGGCTTTGTTGTGGTCAAGTTATGGAATTTTCTTCAAAAAATCCTATTTTTGCATTAAAATAAATATGTAAATTAAATTAAATTTTGAAAAATCACATTTTCTCTTTNTAAAAAAAAAAGTTAAATATGTTTCTCTGTATCTCGTGACAATAAAGAGATTTAATAAAAATATAAAACTTAATTTTCACACTTAAAATATTTTATAATTAATAAATACTCCATAAATTAAAACAATTCTTATAATTCATATATAATTTAATAAATCATTAAATTTGGTCCAATGCTTTTCTCGTTTAAGTCTACCTCCAGTAAAAATTTCAAGGGATTTGGCTTTGTCGTGGTCAAGTTTTGGAATTTTCTTCAAAAAATCCTATTTTTGCATTAGAATAAATATGTAAATTAAATTAAATTTTGAAAAATCACATTTTCTCTTATGATGTCTTAATTGACCCATAAGTGAGGTGGGATGAAAATTCCAAAGTCATTTGGATTAAATTTGACAAATTATGAAGTGATAGAGCCTTAGGGGCAAAAGTGTAATTTTTTTGAAATTTGGCCTTAATTAACATTTAGGCTTAATTTAAGGAGGGAAAATGGTAACCTCTAATTTTAATTAACTTATTTGGATAATTGAAACACAAGAGGATTAATTGGNGTTATAAATTGTTTTCTAATTACTTAGAAATAAATGGAATATTTTTCCTAATTTTCTAATTGAAGATATTAAATTTTAAAGCTTAAAATAATTTTTAAAGGCTTAAAATGGATTTTCATTAAAATAATTCTAAAAATTCAAATAAAAATTATAAAAATGTGAAATTTGTTTTTCCATGTCCCTTAACATCATAGAGATTTAGGAAAAATATAAAACTTAATTTTCCAGACTTAAAATATTTTATAATTAATAAATACTCTAGAACTTAAAATAATTCTTAAAATTCAAATATAACTCAATAAATAATGAAATTTGGTCCCAATGCTTCTCTACTTTAATTCTACCTCCTATAAAAATTTCAAGAGATTAACCTTTTTCTTGGTCAAGTTATAGAATTTTATTTAAAAAATCTTACTTTTGCATAAAAATAATTAAGTAAATTAAATTAAATTTTAAAAAATCATATTTTCTCCTCTGATGTCTTAATTGACCCATGAGTATGGTAAGATAAAAATTTTAAGGTCATTTGAATTAAATTTGATAAATTATGAAGTGATAGAGTCTTAGGGACAAAAGTGTAATTTTGGAAGTTTAGCCTTAATTAGCATTTAGGCTTAATTCAAAGAGGGAAAAGAGTAACCTCTGATTTTAACTAATTCATTAGGATGATTGAAACCCAAAGGGGGATTAAATGGTAGAAACGAATCTCACTTTTGTTAAGTAAAGGATAAATTTGTAATTTCATTAAATTATTAAAATTTTGAAGTCTAGTAAAAAAATGATCCTAGACTTAGGGGTATAGTTTTGGGTGTTAATAACTCACTAATTTAATACCTCTGCTTGATTTTCAAATGACTTTCAAAAATAAATCATCATCACTTAAAATTCAATCACTTACAAAATATATACTAAGACATCCACCAAAACTTTAAGGTCTTAGTAGTGACCTAGGCTAAATCAAATATGATTAAATGAGGATTAGAAAAGTGAACATAATTAAAGTTGGCTAAATATCTTTGATAGCATTAACTTGTCTCTTTTAAGGGTCTTCACCCACATAACTTCCAAATTAAACCACAAATGATAATTACCCTACTCTTAGAGATAATTGAAACATCAATGTTCATTGAGTATTAGGAGTATTTTTATAGGGTGGATTTATTAAGGAACATAATAAGTTTAAATGAGCTCGAGACTTTTCACCAAGCGGGGAGAGGGAAGCATGGACCTGCTTCTTTTTCCAGACCTATTAGATACCTTGGAGGTCTACTAAACTTAATATGTTTTGCTTAACAAGAATCATCCTTAATCAAACTAATAGGGACCCACCAAGATATGACCTAGGTTTAGGTGGGTCACCAAAACATTACTTTCCTGCTTCATATAAAATACCATGACATGCATTTTGAGTTTCAGGTGGTGGAACAAGAAGACTTGCCAGGTACGCTTTTATAGTTTACAATATTGTCTTTTCTTAAGCTTTCCACATTATGCTTACTTACCTGCATATATGAACAAAATTTAAACTTGTGTGCTAAACAATGATGTCACCCTGCATGAAAACTAAAACTGTCAGGATAGCCACAAAACTGAAACTAAAATAAAAACTAAAATCAACCAAGATTAAATTCACCGCCACAACATTCAAAATATAAAACAACTCAAGATTTAATCACAAATATCACACAAAATCATAACTACAACTAAATTAAGACGTCTCTATCGGATGATCGGGAATCCCTCAGAGGAGGTAACCTAAGGTTGCTAACGAGGCTTCCCACGGTCTAAATGAAATTATGGAACTCATTAAGTTGAGTTTAGCAGTTGCTAACGAGGCTTCCCACGGTTTAAATGAAATTATGGAACTCATTAAGTTGAGTTTAGTGATTGCTAACGAGGCTTCCCACAGTCTAAATGAAATTATGGAACTCATTAAGTTGAGTTTAGTACTAACGAGGCTTCCCACGGTCTAAATGAAATTATGGAACTCATTAAGTTGAGTTTAGTAAGTGTCTAATGAGGCTTCCCACGGCCTAAATGAAATTATGGAACTCATTAAGTTGAGTTTAGTAAATGTTTGGACTAAGTGATTCCAATAGAAAATAGTGATACCGGGACGACGGAACCGAGGGATCTTGACCGGAGGCTTCCCACGGTCTAAATGAAATTATGGAACTCATTAAGTTGAGTTTAGTAAATTCATTAACTAAGTGAATCCAATAAAAAATAGTGGTGTCGGAACGAGGGAACCGTAGGATCTTAACCGGTGTCGCTCTAATCAACTTTACTATGCCCCATAAAATTTAAAGAACTTCAACCATAGGGCCACCTGATTTGATATCATAACTTGACACCCTAGAAAACTGAAACTCGTCATGGCAAGGAGCTTGGAGCTAGCATGATGGGCAGCACAGCCATCTTCAACAGCAAAACTTATCTTCCCTAGCTAAACAAATTTCCTTCCTTAGAATTAAACAACCAAGTCATAGGATTGTGAGGTTGTCTGCTTATGCACTAAAAATCCTCAACTCCTCTTTAAACCTTTGTACAACCATGTTGTGCAATATAAGCCCTAACTCGTCTTAGGATTCCGAGGTTGTCGTTCGTCACGACCTAAATCCTCACATCTTCTAGGCTATTTGTGTGATAGTACGACACAAGTGTAAGTCTTAACAAATAAAATTTGCAGGATGAAACACTTAAATAACTTCTCCTCAAAATCGAAGCCAAATTATAGGATGAAACACTTAAATCCATGACATCCCCTAGTTCTTCCTCCTTTGGATTCCAAAAAAAAATGCTCCAAACTTTAGCCAATCTCATTGAACAGTCCTATCCTTTTAAAATCCTTGAAGATAATATTTCTTGATTTTTATCGAAAGTTTTCTTAGGTGGTTTTGGTCATTTAAGATTTAATTAACTATAGGGGCTTGCCCTTATAGGAAACTTTTCCGAACCCAGCTTATTATAAACCCTATTTAATTCTTCATATTGAATAGTGGAAATTGTCGGCAAATAAAAAGGTTAAGCAAACCAAACGGACGTCATACGTTTCTTAGTTTATTTGATCGATCCTCACCCTCAAGTATTGTGTTTATCCTTCGGTACATCGCTCTTTCATTTAAACTATGAAAAATATGGGGTCAGTTTGATTTCATATTTTTGTAAAATTAAATATTAAAATGTTCTTCCTAAGCGGGCAAAGGGATTTCAATTCCGGTGACCGACAGCTTCTTACGGGCAACTCCTCCAAACCAAAATAATGTCGACAGCTTTTGGTGACTCCACTGGGGAAAAGTTTCTCTTTCCATTAAAATCAAGAAAGCACTATCTTCATATATCAATAATGTGTCCATGTCCCTCTTGGACAAAATTACCCTTCTTCCGTAGACATACTTTACCCATTTCTGTCTTGAGAAAGTACGGCCAACTCTTTGGACTTCAGGACTGCCTGTTCAATCACCTTTGAACAAATGGGTTCATGAGGCCATTAAGGACTCTTTAAATTTTTATGTGGGGTTGGACCCCAATAGGTGTGTTGGTGGACTAGTTCCACCTGGGCATTGTGTGCTGCTAAATGGGTCCCGCACTGGGTCCTAAACACTTCACATCTCCCTTCCAAATTTGATTTTCTATCTTGTAAATTAAATCAAATTTTGTTGTGTTGAGCGGGCTTTAAAATTTTCTTATATTATTTAAAAAAATTTTCTACTTTCAAATTACCTTTTTACAAAAAATTTTAAAATTTTCACAAACTAAGACTTACCTGGTCTAAAGATCAACCTCTATTAATTTTTAGTGATTGCACTAAAGATTACAAGGTTTTTGTCATATAGCTAACCCGAGAACTTTATGTTTTAAATCTGTTGCAATGGCCTACCCAACGCTGACCTTTTCCTACAACTTGCCAACAAGCCATGAAGCTCGCAATGTTGCTCCCACCATCAAGTTTGGAGTCAGATTTAAAGACCTCTAGTTTATCTTCGAGAAGGCTCCGTTCGTCGTGATGAAAGTCACCGCTCCAAAAGTTCAGAAGCCGTCTACTGAATTCTACTTGAACTATCTTCAGGACTTCTCTTCCTACAAGAAAGCTAAGACTACTGTTGCCACTATGGCACCGACGAAGCCTGTTGTCCTCGCTGTAGCTAAAGGGAAAGAAGTAATGATTATTGAAGATCTGACTGAGGGATTAGCTGTCCCGCTATCAGTATTTGAAATCGGGTCAAGTTCAAAGAATATGTTATTAACTCAAACCCAAAGGAGAAACCGTAGCAGGAGAGTTTGGAGGGCCACTAAAGCCCAGACTCCTGAGGAAATACTTGTGGAGGAAAAGCCTTACCTAGACGAGTTGGAATTACCGGAAGTATCTCTACTTATGCAGGGAAGTAGATTCTATCCTTTGATAGATACCAACAAGTACAAAAGTATCTAGAAGATCTCCGTTGCATTACTATCACTTCATGGATAGGGTGTGGAGAGAAAGAAACATACTCCTCTCACCCGAGTCAGTTCAGTTTTTCAGAGGCTAGTCGCCAAAGAAGGCTATTCAGAGAGTGAACTACTTAAGTGAGTGGGACATGCAATATCCCCTCGCATGAAGAAGGAAATTTTAAAGGACGTCTGATATGCCAAACAATCTCAAAAGTTAACTGAGGCTTTGTCTGCTCATTTCCTCACTGGTTCCGCTTAGGAAGCAGAGTCGACACTACTATTATAACCACAATTTTCACCACTACCAGGACCGCAGGTCATCGACCAGCCAAGTCATGATTGGGTCCAAGAATCCTACCGATCACCCACTATAAAGACATCCCTAAAATTCCAAAGAAAAAGATGAAGAGATTACCCGATACTGCTGGTCTGCACCATGGGGAGCATAATCTTCCTCGACATACCGATGTTGTTGTTAGGACACTCCCTCTTGAGAAATCATCTTCAAAGAAAAAGGTATGGATACCCAAGGTCGTTGTACCAATATAGTCCAGTAAGCCTGAGAGCGAGATCATGGAATGAAGCCATGATCCAAAGTATCTGACATCGTCGCAGCGATTGCCAGTGAAATGGAAGAACAAGAAGAAGAGGTCTAGCAGGGTCCTTCAGATCTTAAAACAATCAAAGAATCAATGATCGAAGAAAAAGTTGAAAAGCTCAGGGCCAAGATTTCTGAGTTGGCTTGGGAACACGGAGTTTCCATCGACAGCAATGATGAAGATTTTGACTATAATGACTACCTTAAAGAAGATTTCATGGATGTCCATGTCATTGAAACCAAAGCCGCTACATCCGCGTGTGAGGCTCAACCTCTCATCAAAGAGAACACCGTAGATGAGCTGCACAGGGATATCCTCATAAGGGATGAACAAGTCAGTCAACTAGAGAAAAGGATAGAAGAGATGGTCGTAGCCATGACTGTCATGGCCACCATTCAAGGGCAATCACAAGCACCGCAACTAGCACCTTCAGAGATCAACCAACCATAAATCATACATGTTACAGATGTAAGAAGAGAAGTTGCCTTGAACAACCATAGAAGGATTCTCAATCGAGCGCCATACCAGAGAAAGAATTTAAGCAAATGGTCGAGGAAGTTCGGGAGGCCTTAACCCAATCCAAGGGTGGTGCATTAATTCTAAAGGGTAGACCTTACCTGAAGGAATTCGATGTCGTACCCTTCCCCAAGGGCTTCGTGGCCCCAAACTTTAAAGTATTTGATGGGATTGGAGATCTCAGACATCATATAGCACATTTCTGAGCCAGTTGTGGCAACACAAGGAATATCAAGGCTTTACTCTTCCAACTATTCGTCAGCAGCCTGTCAGGAATCGCCTTCGATTGGTGTGTTGATTTACCCAACAAATAAGTAAAGACATTTGCTGAGTTGGAACAATTATTTGTGAAGAGAATCACCGGAGCACAACATCATGTGTCTATAGGAGAGCTTGTGATGGAAAAGCAAAAGCCCAACGAGACTTTGGTGGACTACATTTTGAGGTGGAGAAATTTAGCATGAATTGTGAACCTCAACTACACGAACATCATGCGATTAAGATCGTACTCAAAAGCATTCATGACCTAGTAGCTTCCATGCTCAAGGGACTCACCATCAAATCCTTCAAGAAACTACTCAGTAAAGCCAGCAGTCTTCAAGAAGAAATCAAACATATGGATTCACACGAGAAGTCCAAGGCAACCAGAGTATTTGAAAAGAAGTCAGGAATAGTAGAGACTGTCGACAAAGGAAAATAACCAATAAAGATATATGCAGAAAATACTAGTCAGTCTTCATCACAGCAGGCTCAAAAACAGAATATCCAGTCCAACCAGCGACCGCCTCAAAGAGGGTCATCTCAGAATAAGAGAATATCTTTGACAGAATGATAGAAAATGGTGTATTCTTTCAAAGATGAAGCCATATCCAAAATGTTCAGAAGTCTGATGAAGAAGCCTGAGTTTAAACTACCAGAGCCAAAGAAGCCCGTGGAAGTTGACAAGAAAAATCAACCAAATTATTTCCCGTATCACCGATTGCTGGGACACACTATAGAAGAATGCTTCATCTATAAGGATTGGCTTGAGAAAAATATGAAAGAATAAAATATAATGATTTCAAAAGAATATTTAAAAGAACCTGAAAAGGGTTCCATAAATATGAATATGGTTGAGCTGATTTTTTTGATTGATCCATATACTAGAGAAGATAGATGGAGTACGACTTGGGACAAACTCTAGAGGGTCCTAAATCAAATCCAAAATTTATCAAAACAATATTCCACATACACTGGAAAAGATGGATGGAGTGTAGTCTGGAGAAAATCATCTAAGAAAATATTAAACCAAATCCAGAATGTGTCAAAATAAACTTCCATTCAGAGTCTTCAGCCTGGCAAGCTTGAGATGAAGATTTCACCACAAGAGCCGTCATCATCAAAGAAAAAGAAGAAGAAGAACACTACCACAAAGATTGATAGCACGAGGGGTAGGATAGGGCCTGTCTCTGCTAGATTGGTTGTCTCGGATTCAGGGAAGGAAATCCTTGAACTTCTGACTTTGTATGATTATCATTTTTCCCCTTTGGGGTTTTATGAATATAATGATCATGATTTCGGCTATATTTTAACTATTTCTAGAAATGACGTAATGATTATGACCAATCTAACTTTGATCTCAATTCCTAAAATGATCCTCAAATTGTACTTGAGTCCAGTGAACTCGCTAACAAGAGCGAAGAAGACATCAACGATAAGAGCTACGACAGTACCGGAAGTGAGGAGCCAATCCTTGAGCACCACGGTGCATCACTTGTCGTCAACTTAGATCTTTATGACAAAGAAGAAACACCCAAAAATTCAACAAAGGTACCTCAAGAAGAAGAAATTACAGAAATAAAATTGAGGAGCGGGAAAGTGTTAGCCCCGAGAACAGCTCCAGTGGATGAAGGAAAACAAATAATAACTCGAGAAGAACTACCTCCACCTCCACCAGTGGAAGAACTACACAACCAAGTGAAAATTGGAGGACCATACAAAGTGGATTATAACGTGCTAGCTCATCTTAGGAAGCTGTCGGCTAGATTAAGCATCTACAACGCTCTAATCCTGTCAAAGGAGATGAGAGAGTCTCTGGTTACAGCCTTGCTCGACCCAATGATTTTCTTAGCTCAGTTGGCCAGCACATCCTCAGATGAAGTTTGCTCGTTGAAAGAATAGCCTGGGGTGACCTTCACCGATGAAGATTTGCTGCTTGGTACAGCTGACCACAACCGACCACTCTACATCTCCGTTAACATCGGCAGATTCGTGTTGTCCAGAGTTTTAGTAGATCCTGGAGCATCACTCAACTTGATGAGTCTACGAACATTGACCTATTTGGACATTAAAACTCTAGAGCTTAAGGTCAATAAAATAATTCTATGAGGATTCAACCAAATGGAGAGAGAGCCCTTAGATTGATTACATTGTTTATGAAGGTTGGAGAACTAGCAAGAACCGCAATATTTCATATCATCGACACCGAGACCTCTTTCAACGCTCTACTTGGTCGACCATGGATTCATGAACACAACATGGTTCCATCATCTCTACACCAGCGCATCAAGTACTACAAAAAAGGACAAGAACATTGCATCAAAGGAGATCTACAACCGTTTTCAATTCATGAAGTTGGCATTCAAGAAGATGCTGCCTACTATGAGCCTCTAAACAAAATTGTCTTCTCTCGCGAAATTGCAACAAACAAAAGTAAAGTTCCATAAGAAGTACAATGGCAGGGCCATTCAACTCCGCTTTAGTGATCTTTCATTACTCTTTTACAACAAGTTGGTGGAGGTTCTTTTAGTTTGTGCACCCAAGGTCGAGGCCGGAGACGTGGATGAGCAAGAACCAACTTAATCGTTGAACGGACTAGGTCAACCATCAACATCGGTGATGAATATAGTTCTGAAGATGAAATAATGATAATAAAATAGAGGAAACCTCAATATGATATATCCTTAGAAAATGTCGAGAAAAGCGAATATGAGACGATGTATGATCGGATAAACCACTATGTGAATACTATGACCCTTGCTCTGATCCAACCTCAAAATGTCGAGTGTTTAGAGGTCAAGGACATCCATAGTGTTGTTTCAAAACCGATCAAATTTTACCATGCTTCTACCTCTACTAATCTTGAAAATCATGTAAATTTGGATGATGATCCTAATAAATTAATGGAATTGCCTTTTGGTTACTTTTCGCCTTGTGTACAAAAGTTAATTCAACAAGGACACTTTCCGAAGCAAATGCCAAAAGATAAATTACAACTTTTTAAAAAAAATTTGTGTGTTAAAAGTCGAACTACCAACTCAAAAGAGGGCCTTAAATTTGGTACAATCGGACCAGTCAATGATTCAGCATTTTGTATGATTGTTACTAGTGAATTAGGAGAGGATTGTCTTGATATAGAGGATGACTCTACTGATCAGCTAATAGAAGAGGCTCCGCCAGAATTTGAGGAGGAAATTAAATCAACAGTTGATGAGTTGAAAGAAATCAACCTCGAGACTGAAGAGAAACCCCGGCCTACTTTTATAAGTTGAAGAATCTCTACGGTTGATCAAATTGCTAACATAATTTAAAGATTGCTTCGCATGGAGTTATGACAAAATGTCAGGACTGTCAGCAGAGGTTGCAGTTCATAAACTTGAGGTGGACAGGAATATAACACCAGTAAAACAAGCTCCAAGAAGAATGCGCCTCGAAATAGAGCAACAATTCATCGCCGAGATAAGGAAATTAATAGATACTAACTTCGTGCAAGAGGAGCAATACCTCACGTGGTTAGCCAATATTGTACTTGTCAAAAAGAAAAATGGACAAATCCATGTTTGCGTTGACTTCAGAGATCTAAACAAAGCATGTCCGAAAGACGAGTTTCCACTACCAATACCAAAAATGATGGTGGATATCACTTCTACACATGAAATCTTCTCTTTCATTGATGGATCATCGGGATTCAACCAAATCAAGATGGCTCCCTAGGATGCAGCACATCAGCCTTTAGAATGACGATTGGAATTTTCTACTACACAGTGATGCCTTTTGGGTTAAAGAATGCTGGAGCAACATATCAACGTGCAATGACGAAGATTTTTTACGACCTCATTCACAATCAAATATAATGCTACGTGGATGATTTGGTCATCAAAAGCAAATGAAAAATAGATCATTTGTGCGATTTGAGGATCGTGTTCGAACGGTTACGACGATATGACCTTAAAATGAATCCCTTAAAATGCACCTTTGAATTTACTTCTGGGAAGTTTCCAGGATTCGTCGTCCTTCGTCGGGACATCGAGATCGAGCCAGTTAAGATTAAAGATATCTTAGAAATGCCTCCTTCTAAAACCTTAAACCAACTACGTTCCTTCTAGAGGAAGTTGGCATATCTGAGATGTTTTTTTTCTAATCTCTTAAGAAAGTGCCAGCCCTTCTCGGCGCTAATTAAAAAGGACGCCAAATTCATTTGGGAAGAAAATTTTCAATGGCCTTTTGAGGACGTTAAACAATATTTAATGACACGTCCTATTTTGATAGCCCTATCTCAGGGAAACCTTTGATACTTTATACTGCAGCCTTAGATGACTCTCTCGGAGCCCTCTTAGCCCAAGTCAATGATGAGGGTAAAGAAAACGCACTCTACTACTTGAGTCGTCATTTGATACCGGTGAAAGTAAGGTATCCACCTATTGAGAAGCATTGTCTGGCGTTAATTTTCGCCACCTAAAAGCTTAGACATTACATGCTCTCTCATAAGATTACCCTAATTTCAAAAGTTAACCCATTGCAATATTTGATGACCCAACCAACACTCTCCGGATGTTTAGCAAGATGGTCAATGATCTTATTGCAATTCAATAAAAATTTTGTTCGATCAAGGAGCAGATTCTAGCAGACTTTCTCACTGCACACCCACTGCCAGCTGGTTCCCCTCTCAACTATGAATTACCAGATGAGCAAGTATTATAAATGGAATTCTACAGTGCGCAACGTTGGGAGATGTACTTTAACAGTGCTTCATCATCCAGAAAAGATAAAGGATCAGACACAGTCATACCAGGCAAAGCAGGAATCGGTCATATCTTTATCACGCTAGATAAGGGTATGTTGAGGTTCTCATACCACCTGACAGAGATGTGCACCAACAACGAAGTAGAATATGAAGCCATAATCACCGGATTGGAGTTGGCTCTCAATGGATATAACAAACATTGTCATCTACGGTGACTCTCAACTTGTCATTCAATAAGTCATCAGACAATACATAATTCTGAAACCAAGACTAGCAGAATATCACCAATACGCGATGAAGCTACTGGAGCGAATCCCCTACTTGAATTTTTACCAGATTCCTAGGGGAGATAATGCCCATGTCGACGCTCTAGCAAAACTTGCTAAAGAACTGACATGTCCCCCGGAGGATTCCATTGAAATCCTAGTACAACGAAGATAAATTTTGTCTCAAATCAACCTCAAAACTCTACACAAGCTCGGAAAAGAAGAAACAACAATTGCATTTATGAATATCAATGAAGATTAACGCAAGCCAATAATAGAATATTTTCATATTAGAAAGTTACCGGAAGACAAGTCTGACGCACATCACATTACAATAAGGGCTATGTCATACACCTTGGTTGATGATGTCCTTTACAGAAGATCGTTCAATCAGATGTGGCTACGATGCCTAAGCAAAGTCGAAGCCTGAAATATTATCAAATAAGTAGATGTCGGATTATGTGGCGCTCACCAGTCAGGACCAAAACTGAAAATGAAGATCAAGAGACTCGGATATTATTGGTCGGCAATGATGTGTGACTGCATGCATACAGCCAAAAAATGTCACCACTGCCAACTGCATGGGGTAGCCTTACACCAACCTCCAAATGTGCTACAGGCAACCATTGTTTCGTCACCATTCGAGTGTTGGGGCACGGACATAATAGGTCTGATGGACTATTGACCTCACTTTTGGTTGAGGTTTAGTTTTTCCTCTTTAATAGCCTAAGGTCTAGCCATAGGACTTTCCTATTGACAATTCTTAGAAAATTAGACAAGGAACCCTCACCATTAGAAATTCCAAACTCTTCTCTACTCAACTTGAAGTTCCACATGTTGGTCTTTCTAACCTCTAGCACTTAGTAGGTGGGGCACTATGGGGGAACTCAAGATGAGTCACCCTTAGGACTGCTGGAACCTAGGGTTGACCTTGGGTGTTGGTCTAGGGCTTAAGGTACATACTTGCACTCACAATCACTCACTATCCTAAACTTAAACTTCTAGGCTTTGGTCCCTTAATACTTTTGGGAGACTCGTGTAGGTGGTCCCCTAAACCCATTAGCCCTAGGCTAGGGTTTGGCTAAGATCACTATATAGAGGATGCAAAATGAGGTTTCCATTGGTCCATGGCTTATTGATGGTGGTTGGTACTCTAACTCTACCAGGATACCCAACCTATCATTTTGCCCCTAAATTCCCCCAAATTACCTAGATACCTTTGGGACCCTAAATTTGGCCAAAATTCTCAAATCTACCCAAAATACCCAACTTGGTTTAAAACTTATTTCAAACACCTTGAAAACACCCAAACTACCCAAAATCACCAAAATTGGCCAAATTACCGAAAGTGCCCCCCTTTACCCAAAATTCCAAAAATTCCAAAAAATCCTAAAAATTCCCAAAAACCCCCCAAATATTCTAATTTTCATTTTTTTCAACAATCACATGACCCAATTTTGCCAATTTGGTCATCTTTGATCAAAACCCCCAAATTGCCCTTTAAAAGCCCATATTTTCCCCAAATCACTCCAAATGTTTATTAAATTGGTCTCAATTTACCCCAATTTCAATTATAAACTCAGATTCACTATTTATGTGACCAATATAGACCAAATCCAAGCTCAATTAGTCCATCATTTGAACCTAATTTTGATTTAGATCAAAACCCCAATTTTGGCCTCATTACTTGGTTCCACTAAATTGAACCCATGGCCTACTCCATTTGCCACAATTTGTGTTAAAAAGCCTTCATAACATCCCCATACATCAAACTTGACCTTTAATTGGCCTTTTTGAGGCCTCAATTTCATTTTATTTCAACCTAAGTCAAAAAAGCCCCAAATTTGCTCCAAATTGGCCATGTCTCAAAATCTCACCAAATTGATGGTATTAGCCCCAAAATTTCCACTCCATCCTTTCATGAAAAATCTTCACAATATCTCCCTTGATCATTTAAACCATTCAATTTGGACTTAGCCCAAGGCTAGCCTAACATAGACCCATGTCTAGCACAACATGCCCAAATTGACCAAATTTGAAAAATCCTTCAAATTGACTCACCAATTGAACTCAAAATCACTTCAACCCTTCACCAAAAATCTTCGTAACAATCATCTACACAATGTTGATCATTAATTGGGTCAATAGACATGGCTAGCTTAGCCCAAACCCAAGCTTTGATCACTTGTACCCACATTGAACCCATGTACTAAAGATGACCTAACTACCCCAAAGTCACCAAATTAATGACTCCACATCCATTAGTTGGACCCTAGTGACCAACCTAAACCTCTTAAAACCACCTAAACTAAGCCATGGACCAAAGGTCCCCTAAATTAAGCGATTTCATGCCATATTTGCTTAAGCTTAGGATATTTTTGCCAAAACAAAGCCTAAACACATTAAGTTGCTGTGACATATTCTCCTGGCTCACCTGACCTCCCTAGCCACCTCCCCTGACAGGCTCGACAGCCTAGTGGCCGGAAAATGACCAAACCATAAGATACCCCCATGGGATTAAACCAAATTAAAACCTAGAAACCACCTCATCCAAATTGAAGCTTAGAGCCTCTCTGTCCTCCACCTAGGCAGCACATTTTACCCCCCCAATTGTCCATGGCAGCAAGCCTAAGGCCATTTTTAAAAATGCTCCCCTCCACGGCCATGGAGAGAGATAAAAAATTCCTCTAAGAAACTTCCCCAAATTGATCCCAAATCCTCTTTGAGACCTCCTCAGTGCAACCCAACCACCACATTGCCCTGAATCCCCTTATCGGAACCCAATTTTTTAGCTCAAAACCTTGCTAGAGACAAGACAAAGCTCTCTACACCTCTAAACTCCACCAATTTTAAATTAAACTCACCCACACCTTCACCACATTGAGAGAATCCAAAGCCATATCAAATCCCCCTTCCACAGAGCCCCTAACATAGCTTTAGACCAACACCTGAAATTTGCCTTGGTCGAATTTGGGTCTAGACATTTCACCATAGCAAGAGGCTTAATCCCTAGCTTCTTTGGACCCCAACAAACATGCCAAGACTCTCTGATAGAAGCTTCCCTTCTCAGAGCCAAGTTATTGAACCTCTCCTCCTCCTGAGCCTATTTTGATTCTCCATTTAATTAGGCTTAATTTAATTGCATGATTACCATATGGATATGTTTGTCCCACTTAGAGCGAGTTCATAGGATCAAACTCGAGGTGATTTGGTTAATTCTAAGCTGAGATATTAGGGTTTTAGTGTGGACGGTCATGGGATCACTCTATCGGGGACGATGATGGGGAGCCATCTGATCGCGCGTGTATCGGATGGACGGAGGAGATCAAGTTAGACAGTGTTTCGTTACGTGAACCGTGGGGCGAGTCAGTGACTACATGGGTGTCAGCATCCTACCAGAGTGCTCCACGTGTGCTTTCATAGCTGCCTAGGATACAGTCAGCGCCGCGCGTTTACATAGATAAATAGGGAATTTAAAAAACCTGAAAATGGTCCTGGCTTTAAAAATTCATATCTTGGTGTACAAAAATCATAAAAATAAAATAAAAATACCCTCTTGCTCAGTGAACATGGGAGAATAATGTGAAAATGATTTGGAGTCCATTTGATGCATATTTTATTTTTAATTAATTAAACACTGATTTGGATGTTTTGATTCTCCATGCATATAGTAATCACCACCATGGCTTGAAATTTTAGCATGTTGTTGCCTCTGTCTTAACAAACATTTTCTAATTTTTTCAAAGTTAGAGAAGGTCCCCAGATAGAGAATCATATTTTTTTTAAGTTTATGTGCATTATTTTCTTAAAATAATCATGGAAATTAGCATGTTGCTTAGAAAAATCGAAGAAAATTTTGGAAGGTTTATGATGACTAGAGAGCCTTTAGTAAAATTTCTCATGAGCCAAATCATTCACAATATACCTGATCTTTACGAACCCAAAATCACTAAGATAATTAATTTTGAAAAATACAAACAAAAAAATGACTTGATTTTTTATCTCCATTATTTTTTAGGATCCAAAGAACTCATCATAAAAATTTCAAAGTATTTTGAGTTCATTTGGTAACTTAAGTTGATTTTTAAAGATGAATAACTTTTTTGGCAATAAAATGATTTTTAAAAATCAAAATATAACTTGAAAAATTATAAAACTAGGTTTTTTAAGTTCTCTCTGATAAGGGGTATTTTTTAAAAATAAAATTGGGTTTAAAATAAAAACTTGATTTTTAACTTATTTTAAATATTTAAATAATTAAAAATTCATAAAAATCACAACAATAATAAAATTCATGAAAATGTTCTAAATTGCTTCCTAAGCACTTAGGAATAATTAAAATATTTTTTCTGATTTTCTAAATAAAGATACTGAATTTNATGATTTGGAGTTCATTTGATCTATATTTTATTTTTAATTAATTAAATACTAATTTGGATGTTTTGATTCTCCATGCATGTAGTAATAACACTATGGCTTGAAATTTTAGCATGTTGTTGCCTCTATCTTAGGGAACATTCTCTAATTTTTCCAAAGTCAGAGGAGGTCCCTAGACAGAANGTTTATGTGCATTATTTGCTTAAAATAATCATGGAAATTAGCGTCTTGCTTAAAAAAATCTAAGAAAATTTTGAAAGATTTATGATGACTACAGAGCATTTAGGAAAATTTCTCATGAGCCAAGTCATTCAAAATACATCTAATCTTTACAAAACCTAAATCACTAAGATAAATAATTTTGAAAAATACAAATAACAAAATGACTTGATTTCTAATCTCCACCATTATCTAGGATCCAGAGAACTCACCATAAAAATTCCAAAGCATTTTGAGTTTATTTGGTAACCTAAATTGATTTTTAAAAATAAATAACATTTTCGGCACTAAAATGATTTTTAAAAATCAAAATATAACTTGAAAAATCATAAAAGTGGGTTTTTTTGAGTTCTCTGTGATCAGGGGTATTTTCTAAAAATAAAATGGAGTATAAAATAAAAAAATGATTTTTAACTTATTTTAAATATTTAAATAATTAAAAATTCATAAAAATCACAAAAATAATAAAATTCATAAAAATGTTCTAAATTACTTCCTAAGCACTTAAGAATAATTAGAATATTTTTTCTGATTTTTTAAATAAAGGTACTGAATTTTAAAGCTTAAAAATAATTTTTAAAGGCTAAAAATGGGTTTTCACTAAAAATAATTCCAATAAATCAAATAAAACTCATAAAATATAAATATTTCTCATCCGAGTTCCCTAATCTCAGGAAGATGTTTCAAAAATATAAAACTTAATTTTCCCCATTTAAAATATTTTAGATTTAATAAATACCCTAGAACTTAAAATAATTCATAAAATTCAAATAAAATTTAAAAAATCATGAAATTTAGTTCAAAGGCTTCTCTAGTCTAATTCTACCTCCAATAAAAAATTCAAGGGATTAGGATTTACCTTGGTCAAGTTAAGAATTTTCTTTGAAAAATCCTATTTTTACATNTCCAATAAATCAAATAAGACTCAGAAAAATATAAAATTTTCTCCTTTGAATTCTTTGACCTTAGGAAGATTTCTAAAAAAATATAAAACTTAATTTTCTCCATTTAAAATATTTTATATTTAATAAATACCCCAGAACTTAAATTAATTCTTAAAATTCAAATAAAATTCAAAAAAGCATGAAATTTGGTCCAAAGGCTTCTCTAGTCTAGGTCTACCTCCAATAAAAATATCAAGGGATTAGGATTTACCTTGGTCAAGTTAGAAATTTTCTTTGAAAAATCATATTTTTTGCATGAAAATAAATATATAAATTAAATTAAATTTTCAAAAAATCACATTTTCTCCTCCGATGTCTTAATTGACCCATTCATGAGGTAGGATAAATATTTCAAAGTCATTTGAATTGAATTTGATAAATTATGAAGTGTTAGAGCCTTAAGAGGCAAATGTGTAATTTTGGAAATTTAGCCTTAATTAACATTTAGGCTTAATTCAAGGAGGGAAATGGGAAACCTCTGATCTTAATTTGGATGTTTGAAACACGAGGGGTTAATTGGTAAAAACCAACCTCACTCTCTTAATTGAAAAGATAAGTTAATAAATTTCTAAATTATTAAAATTTGGAAGTTTATTAAAAGCCCAGGACTTAGGGGTATGACTTTTGAAGTCAACAATTAATCAATTTAATACCCCTATTTTGTAAGTTAATAAATTTTTAGATTATTAAAATTTGGAAGTTTATTAAAATAAAATGAACCTAGGACTTTGACTTTTGAAGTCAATAATTAATCAATTTAATACCCCTATTTTGATTTTCAAATAAAATTAACCAATAATTAATTAATTTAATAATCCTATTTGATTTTCAAATGAAATTCAAATCATGAATCATGACCACCTAAAGCTTAACCTTTTCAAAACTAATNATTAGAAAATTTCAAAAAAATTTTGGAAGGTTTATGATGATCAGAGAGCCTTTAGAAAAATTTTCCATGAGCCAAGTCATTTAAAATACACCTAATCTTTACAAACCCTAAATCACGAAGATAATTATATTTGTAAAATACAAACATAAAAATAACTTGATTTTTTATCTCAACTAATCTTTAGGATCCAGAGAACTCATCATAAAAATTCCAAAGCATTTTGAGTTCATTTGGTAACTTAAGTTGATTTTTTTAAAGATAAATAACATTTTTGCACTAAAATGATTTTTAAAAATCAAAATATAACTTGAAAGATTATAAAACTTATTTTTTTTTAGTTTTCTGTGATTAGGGGTATTTTTTAAAAATAAAATGGAGTTTAAAATAAAAACTTGATTTTTAACCTATTTTAAATATTTAAATAATTAAAAATCCATAAAAATCACAAAAATAATAAAGTTCATGGAAATGTTCTAAATTGCTTCCTAAGCACTTAGGAATAATTAAAATATTTTTTCTGATTTTCTAAATAAAGAAACTGAATTTCAAAGCTTAAAAATAATTTTAAAAGGCTAAAATGAGTTTCTGCTAAGAATAATTCCAATAAATCAAATAAAACATAGAAAAATATAAAATTTTCTCCTTTGAGTTCTCTGACCTCAGGAAGATTTTTCAAAAGTATAAAACTTAATTTTCCCCATTTAAAATATTTTATATTTAATAAATACTCCATAAATTAAAATAATTCTTAAAATTCAAATAAAATTCAAAAAATCATGAAATTTGGTCCAAAGGCTCCTCTGGTCTAGGTCTACCTCCAAAAAAAATTTCAAGGAATTAGGACATACCTTGGCCAAGTTAGAAATTTTTTTAAAAAATCTTACTTTTGCATAAAAATAATTATGTAAATTAAATTAAAATTTAAAAAATCACATTTTCTCCTATGATGTCTTAATTGACCAATAAATGAGGTAGGATAAAAATTTCAAAGTCATTTGAATTGAATTTAACAACTTATGAAGTGTTAGAGCCTTAGGAGCAAATGTGTAATTTAGGAAATTTAGCCTTAATTAACATTTAGGCTTAATTCAAGGAGGGAAATGGGCAACATCTGATCTTAATCAATTTATTTGGATGTTTGAAACACAAGGGGTTAATTGGTAGAAACCAACCTCACTTTCTTAATTAGTTTATTTGGATGTTTGAAACACAAGGGGTTAATTGGTAGAAACCAACCTCACTTTCTTAATTGAAAAGATTAAGTTAATAAATTTCTAAATTATTAACTTTGGAAGTTTATTAAAATAAATGAGCCCAGGACTTAGGGGTATGACTTTGAAGTCAACAATTAATCAATTTAATACCCTTATTTTGATTTTCAAATAAAATTCAAATCATGACCACCTAAAACTTAACCTTTTTCAAAACTAACTAAGACACTCACCTAGGTCTTAAGGACTTAATAGTGACTTAGGCTAAATCAAGTTTCAATTAAACGAGGATTAGAAAAGTAAATATCAATTAAAACTAAGACGTCTTTCAAACACTACAAGCCTAATTCAAAATTTGGCTAAGTGTTCCAATAACACTAACTTACCTTCTTAAGGGTCTTCACCCACATAATCTTCAAAATTAAATTACAAATGATAATTACCCTATCTTAGGGATGTTTGATACATCAATTTTATTGAGCATTTAGGTGTTTATAGGATGAATTATCAAGCAACATAATAAGTTTAAATGAACTCAAAATTTTCCACTAGGCAGCGAGAGAGTAGCACGGACCTGCTTCTTTCTTTAGATCTGTTGGATACCTTGGAGTTCTACTAAAATTAATATATTTTTCTTGACAACATCATCCTTAATTAAAATCTTAAAGACCCACCAAGATATGACCTAGGGTTAGATAGGTCCCCAAAATTTTACCTCCTTGTTTCATATAAACTGCCTTAACATGCTTTTTGAGTTTCAGGTGGTGGAACGAGAAGACTCGCCAGGTACGCTTTTACAGTTTTCAGCGTTGTCTTTCTTGTACTTTCATATTGTACTTTTATATACTTACAAATATGCATGCTAAACAACGATATCACCTGCATGAAAACTAAAACTATCAGGATAGCCACAAAACCAAAACCAAAACCAAAGCTAAAACTAAAATCAACCAAGATAAAATTCACCGCCACAACATTCAACTTATAAAAGAACTCAAAATTTAATCACAAACATCACATAAAACTATAATTCCAACTAAATGAAGATGTCTCTATCATATGATCAGGAATCCCTCGAAGGAGGTAACCTACGGTTGCTAATGAGGCTTCTCAAGGTCTAAATGAAATTATGGAACTCATTAAGTTGACTTTAGTAAATTCAGTTGGACTAAGTGAATCCAATAGAAAATAGTAGTGCCGAAACGAGGGAACCATAGGATCCTAATCGGTGTCGCTCAAATCAACTTTAACTTGCCCCCATAAAATTTAAAGAATTTCAACCATAGGGCAACCTGATTTGACATCATAACTTGACACACTAGAAAACTTAAACTCATCACAGCAAGGAGCTTAGAGCTAGCATGGTGGGCAGCACAACCATCTTCAACAGCAAAACCTGTCTTTCCCAACTAAACCAATCTTCCTTCCTTATAATTAAACGACAAAGCCATAGGACTTCAAGGTTGCTTGCTTATGCAACGTAAATCCTTACCTTATCTTTAGGCCTTTGTATAGCCCTGCTATACAATATAAGCCCTAACTCGTCTTAAGATTTCGAGATTTTCGTTTGTCACAACCTAAACCCTCACATCTTCCAGGCTATTTGTGTGATCGTTTCACACGAATGAGGTTGTCATTTGTCACGACCTAAATCCTCAGATCTTCCAGGCTATTTATGTGATAGTTTCGCACGAATATAAGTCCTAACTAATAAAACTGCCAGGATGAAACACCTAAACATCTTTCCTCAGAAATGAAGCCAAACATTAGGATAGCTTAGGAAGTCACCGAGGTTCTCCTTTGGATCCATGACATCCCTTAGTTCTTCCTTCTTTGGACTCTACAACAAAATGTTCCAAATTTGAACCAATCCCCTTTCATACCTCTACGTCTGATCTCATTGAAAAGTCCTACCCATTGAAATTTCTTATAGGTAATATTTCTTGATTTTTATCGAGAGTCTTCTTAAGTGACTTTGGTCATTTAAGATGTAATTATATTTCATGATTTTTATCGAGAGTCTTCTTAGGTGACTTTGGTCATTTAAGATGTAATTAACTACTTTCTTGACTTTTATCGAGAGTCTTCTTAAGTGACTTTGGTCATTTAAGATGTAATTAACTATAGGCTAGATTTTTATCGAGAGTCTTCTTAGGTGACTTTGGTCATTTAAGATGTAATTAACTATAGGGGAATTTTTATCGAGAGTCTTCTTAGGTGACTTTGGTCATTTAAGATGTAATTAACTATAGGGGTACCCTTATATGAAGCATGTCCGAACCCAGCTTAATATAAACCCTATTTAATCTTTTATATTAAATAACTTATAGGAAGCTTTTCTCAAACCTAGCTTAATATAAACCCTATTTAATTCTTTATATTAAATAGGGAAACTTGTTGGCAAATATAAGTTTCGCATACCAAACAGACGTCATATGTTCCTTAGTTTATTTGATCAAGCCTCATCCTCAAGTCTTGTGTTTATCCTTNGAATGTGTGAATACCTAAGAATTATGGGCTAGGTCTGTAGTTGTTGTGTTGGTGTGGTTCTCTTCTTGTTTGCTTAAAATGCTGTTTGGAAAGGATACCTTTTGGTTTGATTCATGGATTATGGGGCCATATTTTTTTTTGTCTTTTCGTCGATTGTTTTATATGTGGTTTTGATGGTCAATCCACCTTTTATCTCTTCGCTCTTTCAGGTAGATTGTTCCCTCCTCTCTCTCATCCTATTTTCTTCTTTTCTTTCCTTGCTTTTGGTTTAATTTAAGTGCTTATGTATGAAACATAAGCACACATATATAACCCTGGTTATATATGAATCATCAAGCAAGGCTATAAGTTGAAAGATTCTTTTCGGGGTTTAAGGGTCGTGATGATAAAGGCATCTGGTGATAGCACGGAATAATATTGCATCCAACGACATCGGGACCTAACCCAGGAACCCGGTGAAAATGTAGGATGACAATATTATTCACCGATACTAGACTAGTGAGGACCCTTACCTTCTTAGGCTGCTGGCAGTCCTAGTCCAACAGTGTGATCGACTCGTGGATAATTAGACTTATAAAATACAACAGTAGGAACAGGTACGTTATTTATAATATTTTTTTCAACTAAAAAACATATCCATTTTGTTTATATGCATGACAAGATATAAACTTTAAGTAATACAATCTAATTGTCCACTTGTCAATTACCTGTATTAGTCTAAGGATTGCCCATCTAGAATTGTATTATTGGAAAATCTGGTTCAATGTTGGGCTTTGTACACTTGGATCACCGATGGTTGCCTTTAGAGTCTCTCGATAATTCTAAAATCTAAGCCCACCCGAACCTGAATTCCTATATTCCACTTCGACTTTTATTGTTCACATGTTATTTTCTTTGATTGTTCTCTGTGTTTTCTATGATTTTCTTTGGTTTTTGTGAGTCACTTGCAATTTCTTTGAGTTTTCTGTGAGATGCTTTGTCATTTGACTTTTACACACATATACACGCATGTTTGCCCTACTAATTAAATCCTCTACTATACTTGTTTACTTCCACCTGCAACGCTAATCCCATTTGCAGGAGAAGCAGACCCGCCAAGTACACTGGATTATTTTAAATTTATAGCATTTTATTTACTTTATTGTACATTCTATTGCTCTTCTTTACCGTACATTTATTGCATTTTATTTACTGTTGTGTTCCTCTACTCTAATGTTGACCTCACTTTTGGTTGACGTTTAGTTTTTCCTCTTAAGTAGCCTAGGGTCTAGCTATAGAACTTTCCTGTTGACTATTCCTAGAGGACTAGAAAGGAACCCTAACCATCAGAAATTTTAAATTCTTCTTTGCTCAACTTGAAGTTCAACATATTGGTCCTAACCTCTAGCACTTAGTAGGTGGGGTCAATATGGGAGAGCTCAAGTTGAGTCCCCATAGGATTACCTGGCCTTAGGGTTAGCCCTCAGGTGGTGTGGTCTTAGTTGCTCTCACACGCACACTTGCCCAAACCTACCTGATTTTGATCCGTTGACCCTTTGGGAGACTCATGTAGATGGTCCCCTAGACTCACTAGCCCTAGGCTAGGGTTTAGTTAAGACGAGTGCATGAAGGACCCAAAGTAGGGAATTCTATTGGTCCATGGCTCATGTAGGGTGATTGACGCCCCAATTTTACCAAGATATAAAACTTAGCCTTTTAGCCCCAAAGCCACCCAATTTACCAAAATGCCCTTGAAACCTCAAAATTCGTAAAATTTCCTAAAATACCCAAATTTGTCCAAAATTTATTTCAAACCATTTGAAACTACCCAAATGACCCAAAGCACCCCAAAATTACCAAAATACCCCTCATTTTGCCAAAATTACCAAAATACAATTGATGACCCAAATTTTGCCCCAAAAATTTCAAAATCACTTCAAATGTCCCCAAAATCAATTTAAAATACTCCATTGAGCTCAATTTGATCAATTTGGCCTATTTTGACCAAAATCCCCAAATTGCCTTGAAAGGTCCAATTACCCTAATTCACCCCCAATGTTCATCAATTTGTTCCCAATCTTCCCCAATTTCAACTCTAAACTCAAATTCATTATGTACAAGCTTGATTGAAATCAAATCTAAGCCCAATTGACCCACATTTAAATCCAATTTCAACCTAAATTAAAAAGCCCCAATTTGACCCAAAACCAAAATCTCACTCAATTGAACCCCAAATCTATCCAATTGCCCCAATTTTGAATCATAAACTCTTCAAAACACTTCAACATATCAAATTAAGCCTTCAATTGGCCTTGGTGAAGCTTTAATTTTACTCAAGGTTAACTTGGACCAAAAACCTAATTTTGCCCCAAATTGGCCATGTCCCCAAATTCAACCAAATTGAACCCCATATGCCCAAAATTTCCATTCAATTTCCATCTAAAACTCTTCATGACAATCCATAGGATCAATTTGAACCATCAATTGGGCCTGAACCAAAATTTAGCCCAACTCGAACCCAAGTCTAACCTAACACCCCAAAATTGACCAAATGTTCAAATTCCTTCAAATTGAACATCCAAATAAATTCAAAATCACTCCAAATCTTTTCCAAAATCTTTGTCACAATCATCTATATCATCTTGATCAATTATTTGACTCTAATGTTATAGTTAGCCCAAGCCAAACCCAACTTCAAGCCAATTTGACCCAACTTGAACCATGCACCCAAATTAACCAAGCCATGCTAAATTGATCAAACCAAAGCCTCTACATCTACCTTTTGGGCCCTAGCGACCAAGCTAGACTCACCTAGACCACCCTACATGTGTTATGGACCAATGATCCATTGATTTAGGGGATTTAACCCCATTTTTTGACAAAACTAAAATATCTTTACCAGCATGCCTTACCATTAGTGCTTAACCATCATTAAGCACCCCCTAGCCTCCCTGAGCCCAGAAGTGATTGAAGTCTGGTCAGTCACCCCCTCAACCACCAGAAACAGCCAGTCCCTGAGTTGGCTAAGTCTCATTAGCCATTAGAGCCTTTCTTCTCTCCACCTCAGCAAGCTTTAGCACCCAATTCCAAGCTCTGAGCTCCACCAAGCAGCCATGACTATAAATGGAGTTCTCCACGACCAAAGGGGAGAGTGCTTGAAACCTTAGAGAAAATCTATCAAAATCTCACCAGAGCCTATCTGTGGTTTTCTATTCGAACGCCCCCAAAAATGACCAAAAATAAAAAATTATTCGTTGACCCTTTGATTTTTAATTAATTAAATACTCTCTGTGGAATTTCAATTCATTATGGTTAAGCAATTAGGGCTCATTCCTCATGACAAAGGATATGTTCTCTGACTTTCCCAATGTCAAAGGACACTCTGTGCTTCTAACCATAATTTTCAAGCTAAGATGGTTGTTTTGGCTTAAATTAATTACATAAATTAATAAACCACTTGGAAAATTTTGGGATAAATTTTAGTAGGTTCTTGAAACTCCAAAAATATATGCATTTTTAGACCCATATTTTATACTTATTTTTTGTGATATTGCACTTTAAAATGTATTTTTTGTGCTTTATTGCAGGTTGTTGATTTTTAGGACTTGATGCAAAAAGGAAGCAAAAACGATGAAATTTGGAGTCAAAATAGAGAATTTAAAAAATGTTCAGCATCGATGCGCCAGACTGAGCGTCGTTTGACAGAGAAGACGGATTAATTAAATGATCTTCAGCGACAACGACGTCTGTGTCGGTGCAGGCCCTGTTTCTACAAAACTTGATAAATTTAGATGCTTTTTGAAGAGTTTCTGGATGCACCTATTTTGGAACATACCCTAGGCTCTATTTAGGGCTGAAATTTGATTAAAAACCCCCCTCGCACCATTTCACATTCTTCCAGTCAATCAGTTTTCCCCTTCACACGCCTAAATTCCACGTCATTCCACATCATTAGTTAGTTATTGTCTTTATAGTTTTGGATTTTTTTGGTGAGTTTAAGTGTGAATTCTTCTCTAAGAAGTGTTGGAGAGGAAGAGAAGTGAGAGATTTATTCTTCATACTTTTCTTAAGAGCAGTTATAAAGGATTTGCTTTGAGAAAGAGTTTGAGATAAGTGTTGTTTGTTTATTATTGTTGTATGAACTTTCTTTTACATATGAAATTTATGTTTTGTTGTATCTTCCTAATGAATTCTTAGTAAATTCTTTTATCTTTCTCCCTACTCTAAGATATGGTGAAATGAAGAGAAAATTTGGATGTGCTAATGTTAAAATTTAAAATAAATTATGATAGTTTTTCAACTCTGCTCTTAATTTACTTTTCGATCTGGCCAATTGAATTGTTAAAATATATTGTAAAACATACGATCTGTGAAATGGAGTATGAGTTCTAAAATAGAGTGAAAATCACATTTAATTCCATGAAAGAGTGTTTCGTTCATTGAATTAAGTGCAAATAAATAGAGAAATATACTTTGTTGGGTGTAGAATTGGAGATACTTTTAGGGTGACAGACTAAAAATCTCCAATTCGATCTTAGTGTTTAAAAACTAAAGCGAGAGTTAGCCTTCAGGGGAAGGGAAGTGGCGATATTAGTGTTTAAAAACTAAAGCGAGAGTTAGCCTTCAAGGGAAGGGAAGTGGGAGCTCTGGAGTTAGAGCCAATCTCCTCCTAGCCTAGCCACAGATTTAGGAACTAAACCTAAGATTAACCAATAATTTTCTATAACACTGAATCACGTAAGAAAATTAAAATTGCTCTTATTTGGTACAATACAAATCCAAATAATTTATCTCATCTCATTTCACCAAAAACTCATTGTAGTGGAAAAGATGTATTTTCATATTAGAAAACTTCATCAAATAAACATTGTTTAGTAGTTACTATTTTTAAAACTCTAGATTTAAGTTTTGCTAGTAGTTAATAATTTAGTTTTGTTAGTGTCTTACACTTTCGAACTTAGTGACAGTAATTTTGTTTAATTTTTGTGAATTTTCTAGCTAATTTATCATTTCAAAATTAAATATTTCCCGTAGGATTGATATTTGGGACTTAAACAGAAAGTCTTATATTACTTGATAACGATACGTATACTTGCATAGAATCCCAATCTCAAGAGCTTAGCGTTATTATTACTAAAATACCACATCAAGTTTTTGGCATCGTTGTAAAGCGGAGTCAACTTTATAATTTTTACACAACTATATTTAAGCGAGACCAAGTTTTTGGCGTCGTTGCCGGGGAAGGTAACGGTAAATTAAATAGATTTGGTAAATTAGAAAATTCAGAGAGAGAAAAAATATATATAAAGAGTATCAAAAAAATTAAAAAAATCTAAAATCCAAAATATATATATATAACTATATATTAAAGAGTATTTTTAAGAAATTTTTCTTTGCTTATTATATTTGTTTATGTGAAATATTGGATCTTAAGGTTTAGTACCTTACGATTTAGAAACGATTCAAAATTAGAATGTACTATTAGAAAAATTTAAAAACAACAAAAATAAATTAAAAATTTAAACGTAATGGCGAATAACTTAGATAATCAAATAAATGAAAATCGACAAAAATCTTTAAAAGATTATGCTAATCCAACAGCATATGAACTTCACTTAACTATTCAAAATCCTGATGTTGCTGTTAATTCATTGAGCTTAAACTTTCTATTATCCAAATATTACAAAATAATTGGTTTTGAGGAACACCTACTGAATATCCTAACTTACATTTTGCTAGTTTTCTTGAAATTTATGCTACTTTTGAATATGACGGAGTGTTTAATGATGTTGTTAGGCTTAGAATTTTTTCTTTTTCATTAAAGGATAAAGCCAAAGCTTGGTTAAATTTGTTAGCATCTACATCTTTTAGAACATGGGGAGAACTATCACATAAATTCTTGGCTAAATATTTTCCACCCTTGAAAGCTGCTAAGCTTAGAAACGATATTAGATCTTTTTATCAGTTTAAAGGGGAATCGATATATGAAGCCTGGAAAAGATTTAAGGATCTCCTTAGAAAATGTCCACATCATGCTTTACCAGATTGGTTAATAATTCAAACTTATAATGGATTAGTAGGATCACTTAGATCTATTATAGATGCTACTGTAGGTGGATCTTTAATGTCAAAACCTTTTGATGAAGCATACTCTTTGAAAGAAGGAATGACTACTAACAATTTTTAATGGACCTTTAAACGGGTAAATCCTAAGAGAGTATCTAGTATTCATGAATCTGATGCAATGTCTATTTTAGCATCTCAAATTGCTGCTATATCAAAAAAGATTAATCAAATTAGAGTGAACTATTCTCAAATAGCACCAGTATTAGAGGAAAATTCACTAGGATAGATAATTGATACTCAATCATCTTATGAAACTTTCAATCCTATTAATAATCAAAATAATAATTGCTATTCTAGCTATTTTAACTCTGGATGAAAAAATCACCCTAATTTTAGTTGGAATAATTATAACAATTCAATGAACCCCTCAAGAAATTTAAATAATCAAGGAAATCCTAATTATCGACCTTATTATCCCCCTGGATTTAAATCTAACCCTAACCCACAAGTTAAGAAAAAGAAGTTAACGATGGAAGAGGTAATGTTGAATATGGGAAATTAATTACAAAATCAATGGGTTGCTAATAGACATGTTGAAAATCGATTAGGACATATTGCAACTGCACTTAGTAACGACCTTCAGAAAATCTTTCAAGTACTGTGGAAGTTAATCCCAAATATCAAAATAAAGAGCAAATTAAAGCAATTTAGTTATGAAGTGAAAAGAAATTGAAATAAGAATCCAAAGAAAAAGTGAAGTTGATGGGGAGAAGAAAGAGATGGAAAGAAACAATAATGAAAATGAAAAAGCACAAGTTCCTTTAGAAAAACCATTACCTCCATTTCCTCAACGACTAAAGCATAATAACAAAGACAAACAATTTACAATTTTTTTTGAAATCCTTAAAAACTTAACGATAAACATTTCTTTCATTGAGGCTTTGAAACAAATACCAAGTTATGTGAAATTTATGAAAGATATATTAAACAAGAAAAAGAAAGTTGCATATCATGAGACTGTTGCACTTAGTGAAGAGTGTAGCACTATTATTCAGAAAAAGCTTCCTGAAAAGTTAAAAGATTCTAGGAGTTTTACTATACCTTGTACAGTTGGTGAAAAGTTTTATGGAAAAGCCTTATGTGATTTAGGAGCTGTTGACCTCACTTTTGATTGAGGTTTAGTTTTTCCTCTTTAGTAGCCTAAGGTCTAGCCATAGGACTTTCCTATTGACTGGTCTAGTTCTTCCTCTTTAGTAGCCTAGGGTCTAGCCATAGGACTTTCCTGTTGACTATTCCTAGCACATGGAACCCTCACCATTAGAAATTCTACACTCTTCTCTACTCAACTTGGAATTCCACATAAGGAACCCTCACCATTAGAAATTCTACACTCCTCTTTACTCAACTTGAAGTTCAACATATTAGCACCCTCACCACTAGAAATTCTACCATCTTCTTTACTTAACTTGAAGTTCCACATATTGATCAAACCCTAACCACTAGAAATTCCAAACTCTTCTCTACTCAAATTGAAGTTCCACATGTTGGTCTTCACCACTAGAAATTCCAAACTCTTCTCTACTCAACTTGAAATTCCACATGTTGGTCTCAACCTCTAAGGTCTAGCCATAGGACTTTCCTGTTGACTATTCCTAGAAAACTAGAAAAGGAACCCTCACCAAGGTCTAGCCATAGGACTTTCTTATTGACTATTCTTAGAAAACTAGACAAGGAACCCTCACCATTCCCAAACTCTTCTCTACTCAACTTGAAGTTCCACATATTGGTCCTAACCTCTACCACTTAGTAGGCAAACTCTTCTTTACTCTACTTGAAGTTCCACATATTGGTCCTAACCTCTAGCACTTAGTAGGTGGGGTCATTATAGGGGAACTCAAGATGAGTAACCCTTAGGACTGCTGGACCTTAGGGTTGACCCTGGGTGTTGGTACAGCGCTAAGGCACTCACTTGCAATCACTTACACTCACAATCACTCACTACCCTAAACCCAAACTTGCTAGATTCTGGTCCATTGATACTTTTGGGAGACTCATGTAGGTGGTCTCCTAAACCCAGCCCTAGGCTAGGGTTAGGCTGAGAACCTTACATAGAGGACCCAAAATGGGATTTCTATTGGTCCATGGCTTATTGATGGTGGTTGGCACTCTAACTCTACCAAGATACCCAACCTATCATTGCCCCTAAATTCCCCCAAATTACCTAGATAACTTTGGAACCCCAAATTTGGCCAAAATTTCCAAAGCTACCCAAAATACCCAACTTGGTTCAAAAATCATTTCAAACACCTTGAAAACACCCAAACTAGCCAAAATCACGAAAATTGGCCAAATTACCAAAATACCCCTCATTACCCCAAAATTCAAAAAATTCCAAAAAATCCCAAAAATCTTCAAAGCAACTCCCTTGATCATTTGAACCATTCAATTTGGACTTAGCCCAAGGCTGGCCAAACCTAGACCCATGCCTAGCCAAACATGCCCAAATTGGCCAAATTTCAAAAATCCCTCAAATTGACCTACCAATTGAACTCAAAATCACTTCAAACCTTCACCAAAAGTTTTCATAACAATCATTTACACAATGTTGATCAATCAATTGGGTCAATTGACATGGCTAACCTAGCCCAAACCCAAGCTTTGATCACTTCAACTCACATTGAACATGATCAAACCACCTTAAAGCAATCAAATTAACTCCACCTCAGCCTTTGGTTAGACCCTAAGACTGAGCCAAAACCCATCTAGCCCAAGCTAGATGAGCCATGGACCAAAAGTCTCCCAAATTAAGGGATCTTATTTCCAAAAATACACATGCTTAAGATACCCTTACCAAAATCAAACCCCATTGCTTTAAATTGCTTTGACAGATTCTATTGGATGCCCTAAGCACCTAGCCACCTCCCCCTGCCATGGCCGGTCGGCCTAGTCGTCAGAGAAGCTCAAAACCGAGCCCCCATGGAACTTCACCCAAATCAAACCTAGAGGCTAGCTCAGCCAAATTAAATTGTAGAGCTCCTCTGCCCTCCACTTAAGCAGCACAATGCGCCCTCTAATTGCCCATGACAGCCACTCCTTAGCCATTTTTATAAAAAGCATCTCCCACGTCCATGGAAAGGGTGCTGAATATTTCTTAGAGAGACCTCCCTAAACTGACCATAGAGCTTCCCTAAGATCCCCTCAGTGCATTCCAATTGTTTTCTCTCACCAATTTCCACTGTCGGAGTTCAATTTTGAGCTCGAAATCTTGTCAAATATCAGGATAGAGCCCAATACACTTCCAGAGTCTACCAAACTCAAATTATCTTCACCCACACCTTCACAACAGTGAAAGAAGCTTAAGCCCCATCAAATTCCCCTCTCACAAAGCCTCTACCATAGCTCTAGACCAACACCCAAATCCGGTCGTGATTGAAATCATACCTAGGCCTTACACCAAAACCAGAGACTCAATCCATAGCCTCTTTAGATCACAACGAATGTGCCAAGACTCTTTGATCGAAGCTTCACTTCTCAGAGAAAAGGTATAAAATCTCTCCCCCTCCTAAGCCTCTTTTGATTCTCCATTAGCTTAGAGTGAATTTGATGGCATCATAATCGTATGGATATGTTCCTCTAGTCTAGACTAGCATTTAAAAAAAAATTCATCCAATTTGGTTAAGAAATGAGAGAGATCTTAAGGTTAGAAGATGGACGGTTCTCGGGCTAGGCTATCGGGGATGATGACGGAGCACCGTTCAATCGGACGTGTATCGAATGGACGGTCGAGATCAAGCCGGACAGCGCTTCGGAACATAAACCATTGGCCAAGTCAGTGCTGAGGTGGACGACGGCGTCAAATGAGAGTGCACCGCATGGAGCTTCAGAGCCGTCGTAGGTTGATGTGGTGTCGCACGTTTAAAAAGATAAATAGGGATATTAAAAAATCAAAAAATTATCCCTTACTTTAAAAATTCATATCTTGGTGTAGAAAAATCAAAAAAGTAAAATAAAAATACCCTCTTGCTCAGTGAACACAGAAAAACAACATGGAAATGATTTGGAGTCCATTTGATGCATATTTTATTTTTAACTAATTAAACATTGATTTGGATGTTTTTGTTTTCCATGCATGTAATAATCACACTATGGCTTGAAATTTTAGCATGTTGTTACCTCTGTCTTAGGGAACATTCCCTGATTTTTCCAAAGTCATAGGAGGTCCCTAGATAGAGAATCATATTTTTTAAGTTTATGAGCATTATTTGCTTAAAATAATTATGGAAATTAGCATGTTACTTAGAAAATTTCAACAAAATTTTGGAAGGTTTATGATGACTAGAGAGCCTTTAGAAAATTTTCCCATGAGCCAAGTCATTCAAATTACATCTAATCTTTATAAACCCTAAATCACAAAGATAATTAATTTTGGAAAATAGAAACATCAAAATGACTTGATTTTTTATCTCAACTAGTGTTTATGATCAAGAGAACTCACCATAAAAATTCCAAAGCATTTTAAGTTCATTTGGTAACTTAAGTTGATTTTTTTAAGGATAAATAACATTTTTAGCACTAAAATAATTTTTAAAAATCAAAATATAACTTGAAAAATTATAAAACTTATTTTTTTGAGTTATCTATGATCTGGGGTACTTTCTAAAAATAAAATGGAGTTTAAAATAAAAACTTTATTTTTAACTTATTTTAAATATTTAAATAATTAAAAATCCATAAGAATCAAAACAATAATAAAATTCATGAAAATGTTCTAAATTGCTTCCTAAGCACTTATAAAAAATTAGAATATTTTTCCTAATTTTCTAAATAAAGAAACTGAATTTCAAAGCTTAAAAATAATTTTAAAAGGCTAAAATGGGTTTCCACTAAGAATAATTCCAATAAATCAAAGAAAACCTAGAAAAATATAAAATTTTCTCCTCTAAGTTCTCTGACCTTAGGAAGATTTTTAAAAAAATATAGAACTTAATTTTACCCATTTAAAATATTTTATATTTAATAAATACCCTAGAACTTAAAATATTCTTAAAATTCAAATAATAATAAAAAAAATCATGAAATTTGGTCCAAAGTCTTCTCTGGTCTAGATCTACCTCCAGTAAAAATTTCAAGGGATTAGGATTTACCTTGATCAAGTTAAAATTTTTTTTTTTGAAAAATCCTATATTTGCATGAAAATTATTATATAAATTAAATTAAATTTTCAAAAATCACATTTTCTCCTCTGATGTCTTAATTGTCCCATGAATGAGGTAGGATAAAAATTTCAAATTCATTTGAATTTAATTTGACAAATTATGAAGTGTTAGAGCCTTAAGGGCAAATGTGTAATTTAGGAAATTTAGCCTTAATTATCATTTAGGCTTAATTCAAGAAGGGAAATGGGCAACATCTGATCTTAATCAATTTATTTGAATGTTTGAAACACAAGGGATTAATTGGTGGAAACCAACCTCACTTTCTTAATTGAAAAGATAAGTTAATAAATTTCTAAATTATTAAAATTTGAAACCAACCTTACTTTCTTAATTAAAAAGATAAGTTAATAGATTTCTAAATTAGTAAAATTTGGAAGTTTATTGCCCAGGACTTAGGGGTATGACTTTTGAAGTCAACAATTAATCAATTTAATACCCCTATTTTGTGACTTAAGGGTATGACTTTTGAAGTCAATAATTAATCAATTTAATACCCCTAATTTGATTTTTAAATAAAATCCAAATCATGAATCATTACCACCTAAAGCTTAACATTTTCAAAACTAACTAAGACACTCGCCTATGACTTAAGGGCTTAGTAGTGACTTAGGCTAAATTAAGTTTCATTTAAACAAGGATTAGAAAAGTAAATATCAATTAAAACTAAGACGTCTTCCAAACACTACAAGCCTATTTAGGACCAAAATTTGGCGAAGTGTTCCAATAACACTAAATTGCCCTTTAAGGGTCTTCACCCACATAATCTTCAAAATTAAATTACAAATGATAATTACCTTACTCCTTAGGGATAATTGATACATCAATGTTCGTGAGCATTAAGGTGTTTATAGGATAAATTATTAAGCAACATAAAAAGTTTAAAAGAACTCGGGATTTTCCAAAGGGCAGCAGGAGAGTAGCACGAACCTGCTTCTTTCTCTAGATCTGTTGGAGACCTCGGAGATCTAATAAACTTAATATATTTTGCTTGGCAACATCATCCTTAATTAAACTCCTAAGGACCCACCAAGATATGACCTAGGGTTAAATAGGTCCTCAAAATTTTACCTCCCTGTTTCATATAAACTGCTTTAACATTCTTTTTGAGTTTCAGGTAGTGGAACGAGAAGACTCGCCAAGTACGCTTTTATAGTTTTTAGCGTTGTCTTTCTTGTACTTTCATACTGTACTTTTATATACTTGCAAATTTGCATGTTAAACAACGATGTCACCCTGCATGAAAACTAAAATTATCAGGATAGCCACAAAACCAAAACCAAAACCAAAGCTAAAACTAAAATCAACCAAGATAAAATTCACTGTCACAACTTTCAAAATATAAAACAACTCAAATTTTAATCACAAACATCATACAAAACTACAATTGCAACTAAATTAAGATGTCTCTATCGGATGATCGGAAATCCCTCGGAGGAGGTAACCTACGGTTGTTAATGAGGCTTCCCACTGTCTAAATGAAATTATGGAACTCACTAAGTTGAGTTTAGTAAATTAATTTAGACTAAGTGAATCTAATAGTAAATAGTGGTGTCGGAACGAGGGAACCGTAGGATTCTACTGATGTCGCTCAAACCAACTTTAACATGCCCCCCATAAAATTTAAAGAACTTCAACCATAGGGCCACTTGATTTGACTTTATAACTTGACAAACTAGAAAACTCAAACTCGTCACGGCAAGGAGCTTGGAGCTAGCATGGTGGGCAGCACGGCCATCTTCAACAATAAAATTTGTCTTCCCCAACTAAACCAATCTTCCTTCCTTAAAATTAAACAACAAAGCCATAGGACTTCGAGGTTTCTTGCTTATGCAACGTAAATCCTTACCTTATCTTTAGGCCTTTGTACAGCCCTGTTGTACAATATAAGCCCTAACTCATCTTAGGATTCCAAGGTTGTCGTTTGTCATGACCTAAATCCCCATATCTTCCAGGCTAATTGTGTGATAGTTTCGCACGAATGTAAGACTTAATTAATAAAATTGACAGGATGAAACACCTAAACATTTCTCATTAGAAATAAAGCCAAAGATTAAGATAGCTTGAGAAGTCACTAAGGTTCTCCTCTAGATCCATGACATCCCCTAGTTCTTCCTCCTTTGGACTCTACAACAAAATGTTCCAAATTTGAGAACCCATGACATCCCCTAGTTCTTCCTCCTTTGGACTCTACAACAAAATGTTCCAAATTTGAACCCGACATCCCCTAGTTCTTCCTCCTTTAGATTCTACAATAAAATGTTCCAAATTTGAACCAATCTCTTTCACACCTCTATGTCTGATTTCGTTGAAGAGTCCCACCCTTTGAAATTCCTTGAAGATAATTCAACCTCTACGTCCAATTTCGTTGAAGAGTCCTACCCTTTGAAATTCCTTGAAGATAATTTTTCCCACACCTCTACGTCCGATTTCGTTGAAGATTCCTACCCTTTGAAATTCCTTGAAGATAATATTTCTTGATTTTCTCTAGTCCTTCTTCCTTTGGATTCTACAATAAAATGTTCCAAATTTGAACCAATCCCCTTTCATACCTCTACGTTCGATCTCGTTGAAAAGTCCAACCCTTTGAAATTCCTTGAAGATAATATTTCTTGATTTTTATCGAGAGTCTTCTTAAGTGACTTTAGTCATTTAAGATGTAATTAACTATAGGAGCTTGCCCTTATAGGTAGCTTTTCTCGAACCCATCTTAATATAAACCCTATTTAATTCTTTATATTAAATAGAGGAACTTATTGGCAAATATAAAGATTTCAAAGACCAAACGGACGTCATATGTTCCTTAGTTTATTTGATCGAGTCTCATCCTCAAATCTTGTGTTTATCCTTTGGGATAGATACAGGATTTGATGTACAGTGCTCTTTCATTAAAACTATAAAAAATATGGGGTCAGTTTGATTTCATATTTTTCTAAAACTAAATATATATGTAAATTAAAACATCCTTCCGAAGCGGGCAACGGGATTTAGATTCTGGTGACAGACAGCTTCTTATGAGCAACTCCTCCAACCAAAAATTGTGTCGATAGCTTCTGGCGACTCTGCTGGAGATAAGTTTTTCTCTCTATACAAATCAAGAAATATTATCTTCACACATTGGTAATGTGTCCATGTCCCTCTTGGACCAAATTACCCTTCTTCCGTTTGCATACTTTTCCCATTTCTGTCTTGGGAAAGTATGGTTAACTCCTTAGTGTTCGGGACTAACTGTTCAACCATCTTTGAATAGAGAGGTTCATAAGGCCATTAAGGACTCTTTAAATTTTCATGTGGGGTCGGACCCCCAATTGGTGTGTCGGTGGACTAGTTCCATCTGGGCATTGTCTGCCACTAAAAGGGTCCAGCACTGGGTCCTAAATTACTTCACATCTCCCTTCCATATTTGATTTGCTACTTTGCAAATTAAACCAAATCATGTTTTGCTGAGGGGACTTTGAAATTTTCTTACATTAATTAAATTTTACACCTCTTGATTTTTCTTAAACAAAATTTTAAAATTTCCATAAATTAAGACCCGCCTAGTCTACAGATCAACCTCTACTTTCAGGGCTTGCACTAAAAATTACGAGGTTTTGACCATATAGCTAACCTTGAAACTTTCTATTTTAAAGCCTACTGCAATGGCCTGTCCAACACTGACATTTTCCTGCAACCTGCCAACGAGCCACCAAGCCCGTAATCTCGCTCCTACCATCAAATTTGGAGCCGGATTTGAAGATATTGAGGTCATCCACAGGAAAGCCACGTTTGTTGTAAAGAAGATCGTCACACCGGAAATACAAGAACCGTCTGCAAAATTTAGCTTAAACTGCTATCAAGACTTCCCTGCCTGCAAGAAGTCTAAAACTGCTGTCGTCACGGCACCCGCCAAACCTGCTAGCCCCACTGCTACTAACGGGAAAGAAGTAATGATTATTGAGGATCCGACTGAGGGATTAACTGTCCCATCACCCGTGTTTGAAATCGAATCAAGTTCAAGGACTGTACCGCTGAACTGAACTCAAAAGAGGAACCGCAATAGAAGAGTTCGGAGGGCCATCAAAGCCTGGGCTCCTAAAAAGACACCCGTTGAGGAGGACCCTCATCAAGTTGAAGAAGTGTTATCGGAAATTTATCCACTCCTACGAGGGAGTAGATTCCATCCTCAGACGGATACCGATGGATATGAGAGTATTCGAAGACTCGCTGCCGCTTTACCACCACTTCATGGACATGGTGAGGAAGGAAAGAAATTCACTCCTATCACCCGAGTTAGTGCAGTCTTCAAAAGGCTAGCTACCAAAGAAGGATGTTCAGTTAGCGAGTGACTTAAATGAGTGGGAGATACAATTTCCCCTTGCATGAAGAATGAAATTTTAAAGGGCATCAAGTTTGTCAGACAGTCTCACAAGACAACTAGAGTGTCACCTACTCGTATCCCCGTTTGGTTCCGTTTAAAGAACAGAGTTGATACCGCAATAGTTACTACTGATTTTAACTCCACGAGGACCACAGGCCGTCGATCGGTTAAGTCGAGACTGGGTCTAAAAATCCTACTCGTCACCCATTATGGAGATAATCCTACAATCCCAAAAGCAAAGACAAGATGATTACCTGACATAGTAGCCGGTCTACACCACGGGAAGCATACTTTCCCTTGACATACTGATGTTTCTACTAAGGCACTCTGTCCTGAGACATCATCATCAAAAAAGGAAATAGTATGGGTACCCAAGGTCGCTGCACCGATAGTCCAGTGAAACCACGGGACAAGGACAAGGAATGAAACCAGCATCTGAAATATCTTACATCATCGCAATAATAGCTAGCGAGATGGAGGAACAAGTTGAGGATGTCCATCAGGGTCCTCCAGATCTTAAAGCAATCAAGGAATCAATAATTGAAGAGAAAAGTTGAGAAACTAGGATCGAGATTTCTGAGTTAGCTTGAGAACATGGAGTTTCCATCGGTAGTAATGATGAAGATTTTGATTACAATGATTACTTGGAGGAAGATTTCATGGATGTCCATCTAATTGAAACAAGAGCTGCCACATCTGCATGTGAGGCTCAACCTCACACCAAAGATACGCCGTAGATGAACTGTGTAGGGTTGTCCTCCTAAGGGATGAGCAAGTTAGTCTACTTGAGAAAAGAATAAAAAAGATGATCGTAGCCATGACTGCTATGGCCACTATACAGGGATAATCACAAGCATCGCAATTGGCTTCTCCAGAGATCAATCAGCCAGAGATCATACACATCACAAATGAAAGAAGAGATGTTGCTTCAACAAATAAAGATGAGCAACATATAAAGGATTCCCCATCAGGTGGTATACTAGAAAAAGAATTCAAGTAAATGGTTGAACAAGTGTGGGATGCTTTAACCCAATCTAAGGGTTGTGCATTGGTTCTAGATCTTACGTGGAGGAATTCAATGTTGTGCCTTTCCTCAAGGGTTTTGTGGCCCCAAACTTCAAGATATTTGATGGGACTGGAAATCCTAGACAACATATGACACATTTTTGAGCCAGCTGTGGCAACACGAGAAATAGTGAAGCTCTACTCTTGCAGCAGTTCGTATGCAGCTTGTTAGGAATTGCTTTTGACTGGTACGCTGACTTGCCCAACGGGTCAGTTAAAACATTTTTTGAATTGGAACAGTTGTTTGTGAAAAGATTTGCCGGGGCACAACAGCATGTGCCTATTAGAGACTCATGATGGAAAAACAAAAGCCTAGTTAAACTTTGGTGGACTATATTTTGAGGTGGAGAAACCTTAACATGAAATGTGAACCTCAGCTACACGAACATCATGCAAATGAAATTCTACTCAAGAGCATTCATGAGTCAGTAGCTTTCATGCTCAAGGGACTCACCATCAAATCCTTTAAGAAGCTACTAAGTAAAGCAAACAGTCTTCAAGAAGAAATTAAGCACATCGAGCCACACGAAAAGGCTAAGGTGACCAGAGTATTGGAAAAGAAATCAGGAGTAGTAGCGATTATCGACAAAGGAAAGCAGCCGATGAAGATATATGCAGAAGAGCCTCACCAGTCTTCATCACAGTATGCTCAGAAACAGAGTAGTCAATCTAATCAGTGACCGCCTCAAGAGGGATCACCTCGAACAGGGGATAAGAAAATGTCCCTGTCAGAACGACGCAAAATGGTGCATTCTTTCAAAGATGTAGCTATACCTAAAATTTTTAGAAGCCTGATGAAGAAGTCGGAGTTCAGACTACCAGATTCGAAGAAGCCCGAAGAGGTGGATAAGAAGAATGAACCAAATTATTGCCCATACCACCGGTTGCTTGGGCACAAGTGCTCTGTCTTTAAGGACTGGCTTGAGTGGAACCTTAAAGAGGAGAACATAACAATCCCAAAAGAATATTTAAAAGAACCTGAAAAGGGTTCCATAAATATGATTTTAGCCGAGACAATCCCCCCAATTGATCTGTATACTGGAACAAATGGATGGAGTACAACTTGGGAAGAAATAAAATTGAGGAGCGGGAAAGTGTTACCTCTGAGAACAGCTCTAGTGGATAAAGGAAAACAGATAGTAACTCGAGAAGAACTACCTCCACCTCCATCAGTGAAAGAAACAAATAATCAAGATAAAATTGAAGGATCATACAAAGTAGACTACAACATGCTAGCTCATCTTAGGAAATTGCCGGCCCAATTAAGCATCTACGATGCTCTGATCTTGTCAAAGGAGATGAGGGAGTCTCTGGTTACAGCTTTGCTTGACCTAAAAAATTGCTTAGCTCAGTTAGCCAGCACATTCTCATGTGGAGTTTGTTTGTTGAAAGAACAGCCCGGGGTAACCTTCACAAACGAAGACTTGCTGCTCGGTACTGCCGACCACAATCGTCCACTCTACATCTACATCAAAATTGGCAGATTTGTGTTGTCCAGAGTTTTAGTAGATCCTGGAGACTCTCTTAACTTGATGAGCCTACGAACATTGGCCTATTTGGATATTTAAGCTTAAGAGCTTACGTCCGAGCCCTCGAATCAATTACATTACTTATGAAGGTTGGAGAACTCGTGACAACCGCTAAATTTCATATCATTGGCCGAGACCTCTTTTAACACTCTACTGGGTCGATCATGGATTCATGAGTACAATATGGTTCCATCATCTCTACACCAGTGCATCAAATACTGCAAAGATGGTCAAGAAAATTGCATCAAATGAGACCTACAACCGTTTTCAGTACATGAAGTTGGTATCCATAAAGATGTTGCCTACTATACGCCTCCAAAGAAGAATGTCTTCTCTCGTAAAGTTATCACAAACAAAGATGAAGATTCAGAAGAATTACAAAGAGGATGCCATTCGACTCCGCTTCAGTGATCTTCCACCACTCCCTTACAACGAGTTGGTGAAGGTTCTTTTAGTTCGCGCACTCGAAGTCGAGGCCGGGGATGTGGACGAGGAAGGATCAATTTAATTATTGAATGGACTAGGCCAACCATCAACGTTGGTGATGAAGACAATTCTGAAGACGAGATAAAGATGACAAGACAGAAGAAACCTCAGTACAAGATATTCTTAAAAGATACAGAAAAGAATGAATATGAAACAATTTATGATCGGATAAACCACTATGTTAATGCTATGACCCTTACTCTGATTCTCCCTCAAAAAGTTGAGAGTTTAGAGGTCAAGGAAGTTTGTAGTGTTGGTTCAAAGCCGATCAAATTTTACCGTGCTTAAACCTCTACTGAGCTTAAAAAACATGTAAATTTGGATGATGATCCTAATGAATTAATGAAATTGATTTTGGTTTCTTCTCGCCTTATGTTCAAAAGTTAATTCAACAAGGAAAATTACCAAAAAAATGTCAAAAGATAAATTTCAACTTTTTAAAAAATTATGGAATGGTAAAAGTTGAACACCAAATTCAAAAGAGGGTCTCGAATTTGGTACAGTCGGACCAGCAATGATTCTGAATTTTGCATGGTTGTTACTGGTGAGCCAGAAGAGGATGACTCTTCTGATCAACTAATAGAAGATGCTCCCTCAGAATTTGAGGAGGAAATTAAATCTACCGTTGTTTAATTGAAAGAGATTAACCTCGGGACTGAAGAACAACCCCAACCTACATTTATAAGTTCTATACTCAATGATGAAGAATCTTCAGAATTGATCAAACTATTAACAGTATTCAAAGATTGCTTCGCCTGAAGCTACGATGAAATGTCAGGACTATCCGCAGAAGTTGTAGTCCATAAACTCGGGGTGAACAAGAATATAACCCCAGTAAAAGAAGCTCCCAGGAGAATGCGCCTCGAAATAGAACAATAAGTCATTGCTGAGGTGAAGAAATTAATAGACGCCAACTTTGTGAAAGAAGAACAATACGCCACTTGGTTAGCCAACATTGTACCTGTTAAGAAGAAAAATGAAAAAATCCGTGTTTGTGTTGACTTCAGAGATTTGAACAAGGCATGTCCAAAAGACAAATTTCCACTACCCATACCAGAGATGATGGTGGATATCGCTTCAACACATGAAATTTTCACATGAGTTCCCACTACCTATACCGGAGATGATGGTGGACATCGCTTCAACACATGAAATTTTCTCTTTCATGGACAGATCATCGGGACATAACCAAATCAAGATGGCTCCCGATGATGCAGTATTTACAGCCTTCAGAACACCGATTGGAATTTTTTGCTACACAGTGATGTTGTTCGGCCTAAAGAACGTCGGAGCAACATATCAGTCCACAATGACGAAGATTTTTGACGACCTCATTCAAAACCAAGTAGAATGCTATGTGGATGATTTGGTTATCAAAAGTAAATGAAAAATAGATCATTTGTATGATTTGAGGATCGTGTTTGAATGGTTACGACGATAGGCATTACCTCTAGGAAATTTCTGGGATTTGTTGTCCGACATCGGGGAATCGAGATCGACCCAGATAAAATTAAAGCTATCTCGGAAATGTCTCCTCCTAAAACCTTAAAAGAACTACATTACTTCTAGGGGAAGTTGGCACATCTGATGTGCTTTATTTTTAATCTCTCGGGTAGGTATCAGCCTTTCTCGGCATTAATTAAAAAGGACGCCAAATTTATTTGGGAAGCAAAATGCCAGCGGGCTTTTGAGGACGTTAAACAATATTTAATGACACCTCCTATCTTGGCAGCCCCTATCCTAGGGAAACCATTGATACTTTATACTGCGACCTTAGATGACTCTCTTGGAGCCCTCTTAGCCCAAGTCAATGATGAGAGTAAAGAAAATGCACTCTACTACTTGAGTCATCGCCTAATACCGACAGAGATAAGGTATCCACCTATTGAGAAGCATTGTCTGGCATTGATTTTTGCTACTCAAAAGTTTAGGCATTACATGCTTTCTCATAAGATTACCTTAATCTCGAAAGATAATCCATTGTAATATTTATGACCCAACCAACACTCTCCAGATGTTTAGCAAGATGGTTGAACAAAGGAAAATATGTTGAGATTTTCATACCTATTTTACACTAATTTTGATGATATTGTACTTTAAAGAAATGTATTTTTGATGTTTTGTTTCACGTATGTTAAATTATGGTCATTGGAGCAAAAAGATGCACAAAGGTTTGAAGTTGGAGCAAAAAGAACCAAAATATGAAGATTTGATCTTGGGCACCGACGGCTAGCTCGACTGCGCCGACGGTGGGTTTTTCCCGAGAGTCTAGTATTAAATATTCTAGAAGGCTGCCGACGACGCCATCGAGGCCGCCGACGGTGAGCAAGTCTGTCCTCTCAACAGATGCATTGAATGTGGACGATTTCTTAAGGGACGCTTGGGCAACTCTTGAAAACTCTTCTACAACTTTAAAAGAAACATTTGGAGGCTAAAAAATTGAGAGGAGTGTCCACGTATGTTCATTAGAGTGTAGAGAGTGTAATTTAGGGTTAGTATTGTGAGGAATTCTTCGAGAGATTGTAAGAGTGGAAGGAAAGAGAGATTTCTTCCTCCTTGTCGCTTCAAAGGAGAATTCTGTGTGTTGTAAAGAAAGGAAGAGATTCAGAGAAACTTTGAAGAGTTTGCTTGCAGAGGAATTAGAGATAAGTGGTATTTACTTATTGAAGTTTGTATGACTTTGCTTTTATATAAAAATTCCAAGTTTTTTCGTATCTTCTCCATGAGTTCTGAGTAGTTTTCTCTGTCTTTCTTTTTGTCTTGAGATTTTGTGACATGGTAATTTGAATTGGTTGTGCCATGAGAATGTTAAACAAGTTGTGATGATCTTTTCACTTCAATATTAATTTACTTTCAATCTGTCCAATTGATTTGTTAAAATATGTTGAGTTTTACAACTAAAGTGAATAAATTACATGTAAGATTTAAGGAGGTCAAAGTCTTTGAAAGTTGAGTGCAAATAAATAGGGAAATAAAAACTATCGGGCATAGAATTAGAGATTTTAGAGCGACTGACTAAAATCATCAATTCGGTCCTATCCTTTAGGTGCTGAAGTGTCGATATTAGCCCTCAGGTGAGGGGAACGTGGGAGCTCTGAAGTGAGAGCCGATATCCTCCCAGCCTAGCTGCAGATTCAGTAACAAAGCATAGAATTTGTCAATGTTCTTTATGCCTAGTCCAAAGGGTAAAGAATAAGTATGCTCCTATTTGGCACAATACAATTTGAACTGATTCAATTTATCCATTCACTTAAACTTCGTGATAAGGAGAAGGATGCTTTTTTATATGTTAAACTTCACAATAGAAACTTTATTAGTAGAATTAGTTAATTAAGAGTTTATTAAAATTACATTTTTAATTGAATTGCCTATTAGTGAAAATTATGGAACTATATTGTTGTGATTAAGTATTGATTTTTAAATCTTAGTTCGTAGCCTCTAATATTACTCCTTGTGGGATTGATATCCAGAACTCCATTAGAGCCCTGTATTACTTGAGCGATACCTATACTTGCGTTGATAAGTGTGACTTTGCAATTATTGAATATTTTAAACACATCTTTATCAAATCTATAACCATTGTCAAGTTTTTGGCACCGTTGCCAGGGATTTAAATCTTCTAGCAGCAAAATCAAATTCTTGTATTTTTAAGCATATATAAAGTCATTGTCAAGTTTTTGGCGCTGTTGCCATGAAGTAAAAATTATATTTTTAAAAAATCATAATTAGAGTAACGGACAAATTAGGACTATTAGAAAACTTTTACTTGAATTGTAACTTATTTTCATATTTAGTTAACTGTTTTTCTGTGTACTGATTTCAATTGTATGCGTAAATTTGGACCTGAAAATCTTATACCCTACGATTCCAGAAAATTAGAAACACATTAGGAGAATTAGAAAACTAAGAAAATAACCTAGAAATCCTAACACAATGGAAAACAATATGAACAATCAAGGAATAGAAAATGAACATCAACCTAGACCTCTAAAAGATTATGCAAATCCTACAGAAGATGAAATTCACTTATCTATCCAAAATTTTGTTGTAGCTGCTAATTCATTTGAGCTCAAACCTGCTATTTTCCAAATGGTACAAAATAATCAATTTGGAGGTACACCAAATGAAGATCCTAAATGACACCTCGCTAGTTTTTAAGAACTTTGTGCTACCTTTAAATATGATAGAGTTTCGAACGATGCTATTAGACTTAGACTTTTTCCTTTTTCACTTAGGGATAAGGCTAAGATGTGGTTTAATTCGTTAGCACCTGGATCTATTAGAACTTGGGGAGAACTTTCACAGAAATTTTTATCCAAATATTTCCCTNATGACACCTCGCTAGTTTTTAAGAACTTTGTGCTACCTTTAAATATGATAGAGTTTCGAACGATGCTATTAGACTTAGACTTTTTCCTTTTTCACTTAGGGATAAGGCTAAGATGTGGTTTAATTCGTTAGCACCTGGATCTATTAGAACTTGGGGAGAACTTTCACAGAAATTTTTATCCAAATATTTCCCTCTATCCAAAACTGCTAAACTTAGAAATGACATAACATCATTTTGTTAGATTGATGGAGAGTCGATATATGAAGCTTGGGAGAGATTTAAAGATCTTCTTAGGAAATGCCCACATCATTTGTTACCAGATTGGTTGATAATTCAAACTTTTTACAACGGATTAGTGGGATCTCTTAGATCGATTATAGATGCTACGGCTTATGGTTCGTTAATGTTAAAACCTTTTGATGAGGCTTATTCGTTAATAGAAGAGATGACTACCAATAATTTTCAATGGCACTCTAACAGGGTAAATCCTAAAAGAGTACCTACTATCCCCGATTCTGATGCAATATCTATGTTAGCTTCCCAGATTGCTGCAATATCTAAGAAATTAGATCATTATAGAATGAATTGTTCTCCAACACCTACTATGATGGAAGAGAATTCATCTGGGCAATTTGTGGATTTCAACTTTCATATGAGACTTTAAATGCTATTAATAGACCTAACAACCCCATATTCGAACTATTATAACCCAGGTTGGAAGAATCATCCCTCTTATGAGACTGTAAATGTTATTAACAATAGACCCAATAATCCTTATTCTAACTATTGTAACCCAGGTTAGAAGAGTCATCCTAACTTTAATTGGAATAACAATTCTTCTACAAATGAACAATGGGCAAACAACCCAGTAAACCCATTGGGAAATTCATCCAACAAAGGAAATGTTAATTATAGACCTTCTTATCCTCCAGGATTTAACAGTAACACTCAATTTAAAAAAAAAAGTTGTCTATGGAAGAGCTGATACTGAACATTGGTCAACAATTGCAGAATCAAGGAAATCAATTACAAATTTAAGGAAACCAGTTGCAAAATCAAGGAACTGCTATCAAGAATATTGAAAATCAATTGGGGCATATCGCTATTGCGCTTAGTAACCGAACATTGAGAACTTTTCCTAGTACTGTAGAACCAAATCCTAAAGATCAAGGAAAAGAATAGATAAAAGTGATACAATTACAAAGTGGAAAAGAATTAGAAATAAGAGTGCAGAAAGAAACAGAAACTAAAAAAGAGAAAGTGGATATAGAAAAAAAAAGGATCATGAATACCCAGATTTAGAATTATCCAGAGAAAGAGAAAGTGGATACCAAAAAAGAAAAGGATCATGAATACCCAGATTTAGAGTATCCATTTCCGAAAAAGAAAAGGATCATGAATACCCAAATTTAGAGTATCCATTTACACCAATGAAAATTACGGAGAACCTCCCATCACCGTTTCCTCAAAGATTGAAGCAACACAAAAAGAAGAAACAATTTTCCAAGTTTATAGAAATTCTTATGAAATTAACGGTAAATATTCCTTTCGTAGAAGCTCTAGAGCAAACGCTCAGTTATGTGAAGTTTATGAAAGATATTTTGACAAGAAAAGGAAGTTCACTGTAATGAGACTGTTGCACTTAGCGAAGAGTGTTGTGCAATTATTCAAAAAAAACTTTCTGAAAATTAAAAGATCCAGGTAGTTTCACTATATCGTGTGTTATCAGTAAAAGATTTTATGGAAGAGCTTTATGTGATTTGGGAGCCAGCATTAATCTTATGCCTCTATCAATTTAATTAGAATTAGGAGAAGTCTCACCTACTTCTGTAACTCTACAGTTAGTAGATCATTCAGTTACATAGCCCACCTAATTCTGTAGTTGTTCAGTTAGTGGATCGTTAAGTTACTTATCCTAAGGGAATTATAGAAGATGTGTTAGTAAAAGTTGATAAATTTATCTTTCCTGTGGATTTGATTGTTTTAGATATGGAGGAAGATAAAGAAATACCTATAATTTTAGGGAGACCTTTTTTAGCTACTGGAAAAGCTATGATAAATGTTCAAAAGGGAGAATTAACCATGAGAGTTAACGATCAAGAAGTGACTTTTAACATTGTGAAATCTATGAAATACTCTGTTGTTGAAAGAGATAATGAATGTTTTTGCTTGGAAATTAGTGCACATCTATTGAACGAGCATTTTAAAGAATATTTTGAAGAGAAAAAATATTTTGAAGATAAAGATGAAGTTATTTTGAACGAAATAGAAAATGAAGAATTAGATTATGTTCAAGAAAGATTTGAGATGTTGGATATTACAGGAAATGCTGATAAGAATCTAGTTCCATCAATTATAAAACCACCTGAACTTGAGTTGAAAATATAGCCTAACCACTTGAAGTACGTGTTTCTGGGAAACTCATCTACATTACTTGTTATTATATCTTCAGAGTTAAATGATTTGCAAGAGAAAAGACTTTTGTATGCATTAAAAAGATATAACAAAGCTTTTAGTTGGACCTTAGCTGATATTAAAGGAATCAGTCCTTCGATCTGTATGCACAGATTATATTAGATGAACAATATAAACCAGGAGTTGATCCATAAAGGAGATTAAACCCAATGATGAAAGAAGTAGTCAAGAAGGAAATTTTGAAATGGTTGGACACTGGAATTATATATCCTATTTTAAACAGTGCTTAGGTAAGTCCAATTCATTGTGTTCCTAAGAAAGGAGGGGTGACTGCTGAAGCACAAGAGAATAATGAATTAATGCCTATCAGACAAGTTATTGGGTGGTGTATTTGCATTGATTATAGAAAATTAAACACTGCCACTTGGAAAGATCACTTTCCTTTACCATTTTTAGACCAAATAGTGGATACACTTGCTAGGCACAAATATTTTTGTTTTTTAAATGGATATACCAGCTACCATCATATTCCTATTTCTCCTGAGGATTAAGAAAAGACAACATTTAATAGTCCTTTTTGAATTTTTGCTTTTCGAAGAATGCCTTTCGGATTATGTAATGCACCTGTAATATTCCAAAGATGTATGATGTTTATATTTAGTAAGTTAATTGATGATGGAATAGAAGTGTTTATGGATGATTTCTTTGTATTTGGAACATCATTTGATGCATGCTTAAATTATCTTCAAAAATTTTTGGAGTTATTGGAAAGAACTAATTTAGTTCTAAATTGGGAGAAATGTCAATTTATGGTTGCTAGAGGAATTGTGTTAGGGCATAAAATTTCAAAAAATGGTATGGAAGTAGACCCTGCAAAAAATCAAGTTATATCTAAAGTAACACCTCCTACTAATGTAAGATGGGTTAGAAGTTTTCTTGGACATGTTGGTTTTTATAGGCGTTATATTAAAGAATTTTCAAAAATTACCAAACCTCTATGCCAACTTTTAGAAAAGGACAAGAAATTTGAGTTTACTGAAGACTGTTTAAATGCCTTTAAGTTATTAAAAAAAAAGTTAATCACAGCCCCTATAATAGTTTCACCTAACTGGGAGAAACCATTCGAACTGATGTGCGATGCTAGTGATTNTTGACACTGATAATGAAATTACGGACAGTTTCCCTGATGAACAACTCTATAATATTAATGAGTGGAAAATACCATAGTAAGTTGATATTGTTAATTATATTGTAAGTGATATTTTGCCACCTATGCTGACATTGCAACAACAAAGAAAATTCATTCATGATACAAAAACATATTTATGGGATGAGCCTTATTTATATAAACAACGTAAGGATCTTATTATGAGAAGATGTGTACCTTATGAAGAAACTGAACTAATTATTCAGAAATTCATGATTCTGAATTTGGAGGACATTTTGGGATTGATAAAACTGCTTATACAATTTTACAAGCTATGGATCTTATTATGAGAAGATGTGTACCTTATGAAGAAACTGAACTAATCATTTAGAAATGTCTTGATTCTGAATTTGGAGGACATTTTAGAACTGATAAAACTGCTTATAAAATTTTAAAAACTAGATTCTATTGGCCTACTCTCTTTAGAGATGTTTATAGATACATAAAAACTTGTGATCGATGCCAACAAGTAGGCAATATATCTAGAAGAAATGAAATGCCTCTAAATTTCATGTTAGACGTTGAGATCTTTGATGTTTGGGGATTGGGTTTCATGGGACCATTTATTCCTTCATCTGGGAACTTATACATATTAGTTGCAGTAGACTACGTTTCAAAGTGGATTGAAACACAAGCTTTACCTCATTGTGACGCTAAAAGTGTTTTAAGAATTTTAATGAAAAACATTTTCACTAGATACGGAATGCCGAGAGTGATTATCACTAACAGAGGAACCCATTTCAGGAATAAATACATTTAGAGATTGGTAGAAAAGTATAATGTTATTCATAGAATCTCGACTTCCTATCACCCTCAGACCAGTGGGTTAGCTGAAGTTTCTAATAGAGAGATTAAACAAATACTGGCAAGACTGTAAACCCTAGTAGAGTAGAATGATCTACTGGACTGGATACTACATTATAGGCTTACAGGACTGCTTATAAAACTCCTATTGGAATGACTCCTTACAGGCTAATTTTTAGAAAGACTTGTCACTTACCAGTAGAATTGAAGCATAAAACCTATTGGACGATTAAATAATTCAATTATAATTTGAAAGATGCTGGTGGGAAGAGATTGTTACAAATAAATGAATTGGAAGAATTAAGAAATGAATCTTATGATAACGATAGAATTTATAAGGAGAAACTAAATTTATGGCATGATCGGAAGATTAACCACAAGAACTTTGAACCAGGATAAGAAGTTTTGAGCATGATCAGAAGATTAACCAAAAGAACTTTGAACCAGGACAAGAAGTTTTGCTTTATAATATAGGTTGAAGTTATTCCCTGGGAAATTGAAGTCTCATTGGTTAGGACCCTTTACTGTGACTCAAGTTTAAACTTACAGAGCTATTGAAATTGAAGATCAGAAAACGGGAAATAGATTTAAAGTAAATGGACACAGATTAATTGAAATTGAAGATCCGGAAGGAAATAGATTTAAATTAAATGGACACAGATTAAAACCATATTATGAGGGTAAAAGACCAAATTGGAAATAGATTTAAAGTGAATGGACACAGATTAAAACCATATTTTGAGGGTAAAAGACCAAGTAAATGGACACAGAATAAAACCATATTATGAGGGTAAAAGACCAAATTTTAAAGAGGTTTTAATGAGAATGGAATTAAAGTAAATGGACACAGATTAAAGCCATATTTTGAGGGTAAAAGACCAAATTTTAAATAGGTTTTAATGGTCAGTCAACCTGAATAATATCTGAATAGGTCGGGCTGCGACATTAAACCAAGCGCTTTATGAGAGGCAACCCATAGTTATCTTTATTTTTATTGTGATTATAGTGTTTTTATTTAAAATTATCATTAGTTTGTGGAAGATTGAACTCTAGTACTCGTATTTACCCTTGAATCATCATAAAAATTGGATCCATAGAGAAAATTGGAGCGCATTCGGACCAGAGCGAAACTATGAAATTTTTGCCTTGGGTGCCAACGGCGAGCTCGACACCGCTGACGACGGGTTTTTCCCGAGTCCAGACAATTAATTCTCAAGGCTTTATGACGGCGTCATCGACGCCGCCGATAATGAGAATGGCCATATGAAAATTTTCGGAGTTTGAAATGTCAGTTTTTTGCGAGATTTACTCACTATAAACTTCCAAACTCGGTTCTTAAATTCATATTACCCAAAAATGAATTGAAACTTCACCAAATTTGTCCATATGGCTTCCAATTCCACTGAAAACCCTAGATTTTGAGTGTTCAACTGAAGAAAGTTCATTAGTTCCGAGGTGCAATGAATATTCAACAAAGTGCTGACAAAGAGGAGATTAATCAAAGAAAGAGGATTCGTGAATCGAGGATTAAATAATCCTTCGACAGTAATTGAAGAGATGATTGTGCGACGATAATGGGAAGTGTTGTGCTACACTACTGCACCATAGTCATTCATGTGGTGAAGGAGTTTTATGCTAATTTGCATGGAATCAACCAGGGAGTCTTCTATGTGCGAGGTAGATGGATAACTTTCACTCCTGTACGGATCAATGAGTTATATATGCTCGAGAATGTTTCTGTCTCCATTATTCCAAGTTCTTCCCGATAAGAAATCTGATGAATGAGATCTACCAATTTTTTATGAACGAGACTGAAGACTAGGAAATAAGAGAAAATGGGTATGTTAGTTTCTCTGCTATACTTCTAAACCTTGTTTCTAAACATGGGCACTTCTTCATTTCTACAAAACTATTACCGAAAATGAGGATCGATAAAGTTACTAAAGAAAGTGCTATTCTGAATTATTGTATTCAAATGGGACTGCCGATTGATATTGGATCGATAATTGTGAAGTCTGTTTTGGGTCTGATCGTTCATGGATCAACTTATGGGCTTGGACATCCTTCCACAATTTTCTTACCTCTGCAATCAGTTCCAAGTATCTTATGTGAATTGGGAAAAGGTACTTCTACCTTGGAAGCCTTTAGACCTAACCTAAAAGTTCCCAGCTAATGAAGATGAGAATGATATGACTATTATTGTGGATCAATCGTCTCAGAATTCACTACATATTCAACCTCTAATTCCGGACAAGACACTAGTGATCCTGCGTAGAATCAAGAAACTAGAGAAAGTGGTACAAAATGTTATGAATACATTTAGCAATATCTCTGAAATTTTTGATCATCTAGACTGGAGGATGAAAGAGCATTTTGATTACTCTGGAAATATCGAAGGAAGTTTGATACAATTGATGAAAAAGATGGGATTGATAGAAGAGGACTCTACTGAAGAATTCCCATACCAACCCTTCTATAACCTCTTCGTTCATGTTCAATCGATGGGGCGATATCGGAGGAAAAACAAGCACTGAATTGGAGGAGTAGTATATTTACTTTACTACCTATATGTCTATGTGTGTGATTTGATTTGAACTTATGTGTTTGCTTTACATTCAAATTTTGCTTTAGATCTCAGTATAGTTGAGATTGAGCATAAAATGTTTGCTTTCAGCGTTTAGAGTGTTGTGGATTAGATTGCGATGCTTAATTAATGTATTAGGTTGAGAAAATATCAAACTTATGTGTGTTGTGTAACGTGTATTCTAACCCTTGGGTTTTATATATAATTGTGATGTTTTGTGTTGTGAATGTTTATTTGTGTTAGTACATCATTTAATCACTTAAAACTTATGTCTATAATGATTGAACAGATGTCAAAGAGGCTTGAAATTGATCAACAAAGTGCCGACGGTGGATTTTTCCAGAGACTTAGGCTATTTAATTCAATAGAGTTGACCACGGCAAGGAGTGAATCAAGTGGAGGTCTGGGACATCCTGGCCTCATTTATGCACTTTGCCAACTTTTTGGAGTTGAAGCTGGAGATGATGAAGAATGGGCTTACCCTATGAAACCCATTAGTAAAGCTAATTTAAAGATGTATGAATCCCATGAAGGATAGAGATCTGGGAGTAGGAGTAAAGAACCTTCGACTAGTAGAGATATCCCCTCTACTAGTTATGACCTTCCTTCCTCTAGTTCCCCTACCCTTCATGATTTAATGAATGAGTTAACCTTGCAGCGGAAGAGTATAGAGAAAATAAATGAAAGAATTAGGGGATTAGAAAGTAGACATGATTATGATAGTGGGTACCTATAGAGGCATTCTAACTTCGAGATAGCTTTCTACGAAGCACATGCCCGAAACTATAGAGGTGAGCCTGATGTTACTTTTCCTGAATGGCCCCGTTATACTTAGTATCAGCCCAATCCACCTGCTGACTGACCAAAGGAAAATATGTTGATATTTTAATACCTATTTTATACAGTTTTTTTATGATATTGCACTTTAAAGAAAGGTATTTTTGATGTTTTATTGCATAAATGATGAATTAGGGTCAATGAAGCAAAAAGATACAAAAATGAGCGAATTTGGAGCGAAAAGGACCAAAATGTGAAGAATTGAACTAGGGCGCCGACGGCGAGCCCAACGGCGCCGACGGCGGACTTTTCCCGAGACACCAGAATTAATTCACTTAGAAGGCCCACCAACGGTGCCCTCAAGGCTGCCGATGGTGAGCTCGACAGTTATGTCCAACAAAGCATTGGATGAGGATGAATTTTGGAGGTGTGCTTAGGCAACTCTTGGGAAAACTAATCCACATCTTTAAAGAGAAGACTTTGGCTGAAAATAGAGGGGGAGACTCAAAATTGAAGTGTGAAAAAAGTGTAGAGAGTCTAAATTGTGAGGAATTCTTTGGGAGATTGTAAGAGTGGAGGGAAAGTGAGAGATTTCTTCCTCCTTGCCGCTTCGAAGAGGAATTCTGTGTGTTGTAAAGAAAGAAAGAGATTCAGAGGAACTTCGAGGAGTTTTTTTTGGGAGAATTTAGAGAAAATATATTTATTGTTGTATTTTGTATGACTTTGATTTTATATATGAATTCTGAGTTTTGTTGTATTTTCCCCATGAGATCTGAGTAGTTTTCTCTGTCTTATTATCAGGCATAGAATTATCCCCAATTTGGCGTAGAATTAGAGATTAGAGTGATAGACTAAAATCCCCAATTTGGTCCTATTGTTTGGGTGTTGAAGTGTAGATGTTAGCCCTCAGGTGAGGGGAACGTGGGAGCTCCGCAGTGAGAGCCGGTATCCTCCCAGCCTAGCCGCAGATTCAGTAAACAAGCGTAGGATTAGTCAATATTTTTTTTTCCTGAACCAAAGGGTAAAGAATAGGTATGCTCCTATTTGGCACAATACAAATTTAACTGATTCACTTTATCCATTCACTATAATTTCTTGACAAGGAGAAGGATGCTTTCTTATATATTGAATATCACGTCGAACCTTCATTAGTATAATTAATTATTTAATAATTATTAAAATTACATATTTATTTCAATTAAACCCTCATTAGCATAATTAGTTATTTATGAGTTATTAAGAAAATTACATATTTATTTCAATTGTCTATTATTAACCCTAACTTTCTATCATTAGTTATTTATTAGTTATTCAAATTATTTACTTATTTCAATTGCCTATAAAACCTTCATTAGCATAATTAGTTATTTAATAGTTATTAAAATTATATATTTATTTCAATTGCCTACCCTCATTAGTGTAATTAGTTATTTAAGAGTTATTAAAATTACATATTTATTTCAATTGTCTATTAGTGACATATTAGTAAAATTAGTTATTTAAGAGTTTAAAATTACATATTTATTAAATTGCCGCACGCTCATTAGTATAATTAGTTATTTAAGAGTTATTAAAAATTACATATTTATTTCAATTGCCTATTAGGGACAGATAAACAAATTGAATTATATTGTTGCAATTGAGTATTGCTTTTCTAAAATCTTAGTTCGTAGTTCTAATATTACTCTCTGTGGGATCGATTTCTAGGACTCCATTAGAGCCCTATATTACTTGAGTGATACGTATACTNTCTTTCTGTATAATGTTTAGTCTTGTACTTATTTCAAAATTTCATTACCCAGCAAATTCTCTAATGATTTATATGTATAGAAAGGCTCCTAATATTACAGACCAGTTGAATTAAAAATTTTAAAAAGGAACTGCAAAAATTAGAATGATGAAAATGCCTAAACTACTGAGGTATGATTTATATTTAGGATTTTTATTTCCACTTATATCATTCCATATCAAAAAATTTAAGTTTGAGGGAGAAAAGAAAAAGATTAACTATTATATGTTCTCAATTTAAATATTTTCAAAAATTATTAATATGATATTTTTAGTGAATTTAATTCAAATAACTATATTTTGTAGATATTTAAATATTATGGTAGATTTAAAAGAATATTTTTGTAAGGAAAATTAATTTTGTAGATTAAGATATTTAATATAGGAGAATAAGACTATAGTTAACTATTTAAAGTAAAGAAAACTATATTTGGAAATATTAAGAATCTTAGAAATTCATTTGAGAAGAAAAGATTGGGGCTCAATGTTGTGAAAACTATGAAATACTTATAAGGTAAAGGAATGCTTTGAGTTTCAAATTTAGGGAAAGAAAAGAGTTCAAAATCATTAAAGGCTATCCAGATATAGTAATCCTCACTTGAAAAAGGAAAAAGAACTTTGAAATATTTATAAGGTAAAGAAATGCTTTGAGTTTCAAATTTAGGGAAAGAAAAGTGAAGTTAAAATCATTAAAGGCTATCCAGATATAGTAATCCTCACTTGAAAAAGGAAAAATAAGGGATTGGGCTATGTAATATTTATAAGGTAAAGGAATGCTTTGAGTTTCAAATTTAGGGAAAGAAAGGTGATGTTCAAATGTTTATAAGGTAAAGAAATGCTTTGAGTTTCAAATTTAGGGAAAGAAAAGTGAAGTTCAAAATTATACTGTCCAAATGTAGTAATCTTCACTTTGAAAAGAAAAAGAAAGGATTGACAATAATCCCTGAAAAGAAAAGAAAAATACATAGGATTGAAAGCAATCCAAATGAAAAAATATATATATGTGAGGAGAAGCTTGAGGAGATGTCAAATCAAAAATTGGCTTCACTTGGACTTACCTAAAGGGAAAACCTAAATACATTACTGAACATATATTTATGGAATAACATCTTTTACTAGTAATGTTCTCATGAAGTTCCTATCATTTGAATATTTNCTTAAATCTTTTAGCATCAGTATTAAATACTTATATTTTTAAGAATATATAAAGTCGCTGTCACTGACCAGAGAGACGAGGATATAGTATGGGATTTTGATATATGATAGTGATTGATGTACTTTTATTTTATGATTTTGTGATAGAGATAGATGTATGTTTGTTTGTACTTTCATTTTATTCTATATTTTATTTTATATTTGCAGTTAGATAGTTTTTAATTATTGTTATAAATGTTTAGTGTTGTAGTTTGAAATTTGCATGTGTAGTTATAATAAACCTTGATTAGTACTTTGTAAAATTGTAATGTGATGTGATTTTTTTTGCATTGTGATGTATTTGTAATTGTTTTTATTTAGTATTATGATGTGTTAGTGAAATATTCTTTCTGTATAATGTTTAGTCTTGTACTTATTTCAAAATTTCATTACCCAGCAAATTCTCTAATGATTTATATGTATAGAAAGCTCCTAATATTACAGACCAGTTAAATTAAAAATTTTAAAAAGGAACTGCAAAAATTAGAATGATGAAAATGCCTAAACTACTGAGGTATGATTTATATTTAGGATTTTTATTTCCACTTATATCATTCCATATCAAAAAATTTAAGTTTGAGGGAGAAAAGAAAAAGATTAACTATTATATGTTCTCAATTTAAATATTTTCAAAAATTATTAATATGATATTTTTAGTGAATTTAATTCAAATAACTATATTTTGTAGATATTTAAATATTATGGTAGATTTAAAAGAATATTTTTGTAAGGAAAATTAATTTTGTAGATTAAGATATTTAATATAGGAGAATAAGACTATAGTTAACTATTTAAAGTAAAGAAAACTATATTTGGAAATATTAAGAATCTTAGAAATTCATTTGAGAAGAAAAGATTGGGGCTCAATGTTGTGAAAACTATGAAATACTTATAAGGTAAAGGAATGCTTTGAGTTTCAAATTTAGGGAAAGAAAAGTGAAGTTCAAAATTATTAAAGACTGTCCAAATGTAGTAATCTTCACTTTGAAAAGAAAAAGAAAGGATTGACAATAATCCCTGAAAAGAAAAGAAAAATACATAGGATTGAAAGCAATCCAAATGAAAAAATATATATATGTGAGGAGAAGCTTGAGGAGATGTCAAATCAAAAATTGGCTTCACTTGGACTTACCTAAAGGGAAAACCTAAATACATTACTGAACATATATTTATGGAATAACATCTTTTACTAGTAATGTTCTCATGAAGTTCCTATCATTTGAATATTTTAAGTGACTTGATATTACAACATATAGTCATTCTTGAAATGAATGGAAAACTAAAACTCTTAAACTTGATGACTAGATAGTCTTAAACCTACAGAGTTAATTTAATTACTTGATTTTTTTTCAAAAATCTCACTATGGTATTTACTTAAATCAAACCTATAGTATCTCTAAATTAAAACTTTACCACAGTAGATCATAACTTTTATGTAGTACTAAAATTACTTGAGGAAGAGTAATAGTTATGTTTTTGGGATATTGACCTAAGAAAAATATGTTAAGATTTTCATACCTATTTTTCACTGATTTTAATGATATTGCACTTTAAAGAGAGGTATTTTTGATGTTTTGTTGCAGGTATGTTGAATTATGGTCATTGGAGCAAAAAATGCAAAAAGGAGAAAATTTGGAGCAAAAAGAACCAAAATAT
>JXCR01139236.1:201621-212153 GCA_002079205.1 Phalaenopsis hybrid cultivar
TATGTTGAGTTTTACAACTAAAGTGAAGATTACATCCAAGATTTAGGGGGGTCAAAGTCCTTGAAAGTTGGGTGCAAATAAATAGGTAAATAAAAATTATCGGGCGTAGAATTGGAGCTTTTAGGGTGACAGACTAAAATCCTCAATTGGGTCCTATCGTTTGGGTGCTGAAGTGCAGATGTTAGCCCTCAGGCGAGGGGAACGTGGGAGCTCCGAAGTGAGAGCCGGTATCCTCCCAACTAGCCGCAAAATCAGTAACCAAGCATAGGATTAGTCAATGTTCTTTATGCCTGGACCAAAGATTAGCCGCAGATTCAGTAAACAAGCGTAGGATTAGTCAATGTTCTTTATGCCAGGACCAAAGGGACCACAGATTCAATAAACAAGAATAGGATTAGTCAATGTTCTTTATGTCTGGACCAAAGGGTATCGCAGATTCAATAAACAAGCATAGGATTAGTCAATGTTCTTTATGCTTGGACCAAAGGGTAAATGCAGATTCTGTAACCAAGCATAGGATTAGTCATTATTCTTTATGCCTAGTCCAAAGGGTAAAGAATAGGTATGCTCCTATTTGGCACAATACAATTTGAACTTATTCAATCTATCCATTCACTTAAATTTCATGACAAGGATAAGGATGCTTTCTTATATATTGAACTTCACATTAGAAACTTTTTTAGTAGAATTAGTTAATTAAGAGTTTATTAAAATTACATTTTTATTTCATTTGCCTATTAGTGACAAATATGGAAATATATTGTTGTGAAGTATTGATTTTTTAAATCTTAGTTCATAGCCTCTAATATTACTCTCTGTGGGATCAATATCCAGGACTCCATTAGAGCCCTGTATTACTTGAGCGATACGTATACTTGTGTTGATAAGACAATTATTGAATATTTTATACATCCATCTTTATCGAATCCATAACTGTAATTAAGTTTTGGTACAGTTGCTGAGGAATTAAATCTTTTAGCAGCAGTATTAAATCTGTCCATATTTATCTTATATTTTAAGCATATATAAAGTCGCTGTGAAGTTTTTGGCGCCGTTTCATCCATATTTATCTTATATTTTAAGCATATAAAAAGTCACTGTCAAGTTTTTGGCGCCGTTGTCAGGGAGTGATTGAGTGAGCATCTTTATCATATCTATAACCTTTGTCAAGTTTTTGGCACCGTTGTCGGGGATTTAAATCTTCTAGCAGCAGTATACAATTATTGTATTTTTAAGCATATATAAAGTCGATATCAATGGTCAATGATCTTATTGCAATTTGATATAACTTTTGTTCCCCTCCATGATATCAAGGGACAGATACTAGCAGACTTTCTCGCTGCACACCCACTGCCTACTGGGTCCTCTCTCAATGATGAGTTACCAGACGAGCAAATCTAAAAATGGAATTCTCTGGTGCGCAACGATGGGAGATGTACTTCAATCGCGCTTTGTCAGCCAAAAAAGACACAGGTTTAGACACAACTATACCAGACAAAGAAGGGAACGATTTGATCTTTATCACGCCAGATAAGGATATGTTGAGGTTCTCATACCACCTAACGGAGTCATGCACCAACAATGAAGCTGAGTGTGAAGCTTTAATCACCGGATTAGGAATGACAATCTCAATGGATATAACAAACATTGCCATCTATGGCGACTCCCAACTCGTCATCCAGCAAATTGCTGGATAATACGGAATTTTGAAACCAAGATTAGCAGAATACCATCAGTACACGATGAAGCTCCTGGAACAGATTCTCAATGTGACTTTCTACCGGATTCCTAGGGGAGATAATGCCCATGCCAACCCTCTAGCAAAACTTGCTAAAGAAATGGCATGTCCCTCGGAGGATTCCATTGAAATCACAGTGCAAGGAAAATAAGTCTTGTCTCAGATCGATCTCGAAACTCTGGACAAGCTTGGAAAAGAAGAAGCAATAAATATAGTTGCAAACATCAGTGAAGATTGGCGCAAGCCATTAATAGAATATTTGCATACTGGAAAGCTGCTAGAAGACAAGTTTGAAGCACACAACATCACAAGGAGGGCCATGTCTTATGCCCTGATGGGAAACATTCTCTACAGAAGATCATTCGACCAGATGTGGATACGGTGTTTGAGCAGAGCCAAAGCACATAATATTGTCAAAGAGGTACATGCCGGATTGTGTGGCGCTCACCAGTCAGGGCCAAAAATGAACATGAAGACAAGAGACTCAGGTGTTAATGGCCAGCAATGATGTCTGAGTGCATGGATACAGCCAGAAAATGTCACCAATGCCAAGTGCATGGAGTGGTTATACACCAGCCTCCGAATGTGCTACACCCAATTGGGGCACAGACATAATAGATCCGATAGACCCTCCATCTTCCAAAAGACACAGGTTTATATTTGCCGCTATAGATTACTTATCCAAATGGGTAGAGGCTGTACCGTTATGTGAGGTTACGACACAACACGTCCTTCAATTTTTCAAAAGCCAAATTGTCTACCGTTTCGGAGTACCACGAAGAATAATTTACGATAATGGGACAGCTTTCAGAAGCACAAAGACCAACAATTTTATCAAAAACATGGGAAAGATTGGAGATACTTTACGATTTACTATCCGAGAGCAAATGGTCTGGATAAAGCCTTCAACAAAACATTGGTACAGATTTTAAAGAAAACATTGGATGAAAAAAAAAGGGATTGGCACAAGAAACTATTAGAAGCCTTGTGGGCCTACCAGACGACTTTTAGGACTCCCACTCAGTGTACACCCTATATGCTTGTGTACGGGTCCGAGGTCATTCTACTGCTAGAAATTCAAACACCGTCTCTTAGAGTTACTATTGCCAACCAACTCACAACAAGAGAAAGTGCAAAACTCAGACTTGAAGAATTGGAAATTCTTGAGGGAAAACAACTAGAAGCACAACAATATTTGGAGCTTTACCAGGTAAACATGGTACAAGCCCATAACAAATTGGTCCGCCCAAGGACATTTAAAGTTGGTGACCTCGTACTTGTGCTCAAAAGGCTTATTCTTGCACGTTGCAAAATAGGTGGAAATTTTGAGCCAACTTGGGAGGGACCATTTATCGTTGAAAAGGTCTACACAGAAGGAGCCTACCAATTAGTGGACTTTCAAGGTGAAAGACCCATGTTACCAATAAATGGATGATATTTGAAAACCAATTACGCAACCTGATGTCTCTTGCCTTAGCTTAGTTTGAAACTTTAAAACTTTGATTATTTTGGGGTTATCTATGTGGCCAAATGTTTATGACTAGGTCCAAATTTCTAATTAACCTCAATATAATTAAAATTTTGAGAAAAATTTTTAAACTTCAAATTTTCTCCGTTACACTTTTGAGTATAATGTTCCACAAAAATTTAAACAAAATTCATACATAAATAAAAAAATCATTTCACTAAAATAAGCTAAAATTTACTTCAATAAATACTTTATTTTGTTCTTGTTCATGCCAAGTTTTGGCCCTCTGACATTATTCCTGTCATTTGCTGAAAAATGTCGGGACAGAGGCTGATCTTTGCTTTCAAGGATGACTGGAGCCTCACACTAAATGAGGAGATGACGTCGCATGGCGGTACCATAGACTTCAACATGGACTCTAACCAGGTCTACATGGACTACGAAGGTCCTCTTATGAATGTAGTCAGCTACAGAGAGAAAGAGGGACTACCTTCACTGCTAAGGGTGACCGTCAAAGATAATGCGGAGAACGTGATAATAGAGCAAGATCCGATGGAAGGGCCCAGTCGTCTGCCCTCCATGGTAGCTACATCTGTTGGAGGCTTAGTAGCCACCAGTAACGAATGACTGCCAGGTGCTTCGTTTCGCAGGATGCAATGCAGGAACACCAGTCACAAGAAGCAGAGGGCTTTTCTATGAGAAGAATGCAGACGTCATAGAGAAACAAACAACTTACTCACCCCTATTCCTGAGGGGCATATTTATGATCCAGACATGAAAGAAACTTCTGTCAGCCTACCCACCACAGATGAAGAACCAAGGTTTATGACGGAGCCAGAGACACCTTCAACTTCAGATGTTTTATGCAAGGGTTGCCCGACATGCAACACTCAGATACCTGCAAGGACATAAGCTACAAGGGCGTTTGTAGAATGCCCAGATTGCAATGTTTTACATTTACAATGCCTTAGTACATTGGAAGAGTATACCTCCAGCACCGATGGGTCTCAGACTTCAGATTTTATGATGGATGAGTCATATGTCCCACTGGGGACAGATCAGTATATACCATAGAGCCCAGAGTGGTACATCCCGCTAGATGCCGAGTCTCGTGTTCCAGATCAGCCAGCGCCAGTTTAGGTTCCTACAGATGTTCAAAGGGAGGAGCGCCTGCGACAGCTACCGACTCCTAGTATGATGAAGTACTACAAAATAAACAAAGTGAATAAAAGAGAATTTGAATTTTATGAAGAAGTCCAAGGAAAATTCATCAACATATTGGAGGGATTAGAACTGTATACCAGAGTATTCTAGAAGACTGATGAACAAAGTATTCTTGACTACATTTTTTACCTAAGGGATAGAGGTCGAGCAGGTTTACTTATGTAAAGGACCTATTCTGAGTCGAGGAAATGGATGCGAGGAAAAAAGAGGATTACTTTCTGGTGTGGCTGCTGCTACAACTTCACAAATGACAGACTAGGGAATCTGCTTGGGATCCTCAGACATGATCAAGTAGATCCACTACCGCTAATGATAAAGTGGATGATCAAAAGAATGGTCAGATGGAGTATTCTGCTTGCTACCTGCATTCCAAATAATTGTATTATCAACATCTACGATGAGGGTGATTGCATTCCTCCACACATCAATCACCATGACTTTGTGAGGCCTCTTTGTACAGTCTCATTCATGAGTAAAAGTAACATCTTATTTGGGATAGAAATTGACATCATCAGCCCTGGTGAGTTTATAGGCTCTGTGGAGATTCCTTTACCAGTTGGCTCAGTGCTTGTTCTGAAAGGAAATGGGGCAGATGTTGCCAAACACTGCATTCCAGGGGTACGACACCGTAGGGTGTCCGTGACCTTCCGTAGGATGAACGACAGCAAAATACCATATGGATTTCAGCCAGACCCGAAACTGAAAGAGCTACAGACGTACAATTTATGAGAGGGTTGTACCTCTAAGTACATGCGAAGGGAACTCTTATCCTAGAGCATTGCTTAGAAAGTCTGCTCAATCAGGAGCTCGGCGTACCTGATATAGAGGGTAAGAGGATTCACTTTCCTTTTATATAGCAACATGATATGTATCTAATATATTCAACCTATAATGTATTCAAGGCATGAGATGATCTGGATGTACTTTAACATGGACTATATATTGTACCTTGTTAGGTGTTAGCCTATGTTTGATCTGTGACATCTTTATTGAAGCAGATTAATGGAAATTTCTCTCAGAAATGTGCATTTTTGTCTGTTGCCTTTCTGTGCAATAGATGGAAGCCACGAACCACGCGTTGGTTCAGAATTTCAATGAACAAAGAACGAAACAATAAACCTTTAATAATAAATAAATATAATTAATTATTTTATATATACAAATAACAAGAAAACAATTTTCTTTTGATAATCAACTAACTAAAATTAAAATTTTAAAGATGTATTTTGAAAAATTAAATGTGATAAAAATAACAAGAAAAGAAAATGAATCTGTTGAGTGGATTCTCCCATTTTCGGAGTTTTTTACTTTTTGTGCGTGCAACACAACCATCTTTATCTGCATTAACTCTCTTCACATCCCCACGGAATTTCATATTTTGTACAAAATCCCACAATACTCTACAAATCTTCTTCAATAAAATCAACCTTTTCACATGACACATTTCTGCAAATTCAACATCACAAACTCTCTACACTATTTTCATATGACTCTTAGAGTCTGTACCCAAATTTTGACTCCCCATATTTGAGATTAGTATAAGACCTCCTTTAATGGAGCATGGCATCCTATCCTTATTCTTCGAGGTTGGTCCTTGACTTCCGACTCTATTTTCAAAAATGATGACTAAAACTCAATTCTCATTTACGGATCAGTACCTAAATTCTGATTCATTCACATATTTTATATTCTAGTCACATATTCCCCACAAATTCACTTGTGTGAATCTGCATATTTTTTGCATAAGGACACACATACTTTTTTGTTACCTCTTGAGTTGGATATGAGTCCTAGTACTTTCCTTCTCAATGTAACACACATATTTTCTTGTTACCTCTTGAGTTGGATGTGAGTTATGGTACTTTCCTTCTCAATGTAACACATATATTTTCTTATCACCGCTTGGGTTGGATGTGAGTCCTGGTGCTTTTCTTCCTAACGTGACGCATATATTTTCTTGTTACTTCTTGAGTTGGATATGAGTCCTGGTGTTTTCCTTCTCAATGTAACATATATATTCCCTTGTCACCTCTTAGGTTAGATGTGAGTCCTGGTGCTTTCCTTCCTAATGTGAAGCATATATTTTCTTATTACCTCTTGAGTTGGATGTGAGTCTTGGTGCTTTCCTTATTAATGTAACACATATATTTCCTTGTCACCATTTGGGTTGGATGCGAGTCCTGGTGCTTTCCTTCCTAACGTGACACATATATTTTCTTGTTACCTCTTGAGTTGGATAAGAGTCTTGGTGCTTTCCTTCTCAATGTAACACATATTTTTCCTTATCACTGCTTGGGTTGGATGTGAGTCCTGGTGCTTTCTTTCCTAATGTGATGCATATATTTTTTGTTACCTCTTGAGTTGGATATGAGTCCTGGTGCTTTTCTTCTCAATGTAGCACATATATTTCCTTGTCACCGCTCGGGTTGGATGTGAGTCCTGGTGATTTCCTTCTTAACGTGACGCATATATTTTCTTGTTATCTCTTGAATTAGATATGAGTCCTGGTGCTTTCCTTCTCAATGTAGCACATATATTTCCTTATCACCGCTTGGGTTGGATGTGAGTCCTGGTGCTTTCCTTCCTAACGTGACACATATATTTTTTTTTACCTCTCCTAGTGCTTTATTTCTCAATGTAACACATATATTTCCTTGTCACCACTTGGGTTGGATGTAACGTGACGTACATATTTTCTTGTTACCTCTTGGGGTGGATGTGAGTCCTAGTGCTTTCTTTCTTAATGTAACACATATATTTTCTCATTACCTCTTGGGTTGGATGTGAGTCCTAGTGCTTTCCTTCCTAACGTGACGTAGATATTTTCTTGTTACCTCTTGAGTTGTATGTGAGTCTTAGTGCTTCCCTCCTCAATGTAGCAAACATTTTCTCCATCATCGCTTGGGTTGGATATGAGTCCTAGCACTTTCCTTCCTAACATGACATATATATTCTCCTTGTCATATGTCAGTTCGAATATAACTCCACAGTGGTAACTCGAACTGGTGCAATCCTTCCTTTCTGGAGACATATCCTTAATGGTTGTCATCTTCTACACTGTTGTTACCCTTTAGAGTCAGATGTGAGCCTCTGTGCTTTCCATCTCAATTTGGTCCTCCCACACAATCCTATTCTCATCTTTTGAAATAAGTTTCAAGACCACCTTAAATGAATTATGGCATCTGATTCTTATTTTGGGATTCATACCTAAACTTTAATTCCCACCTCGGGGTCAGCACTTATATACTGACTCCCATCCTTTATAAATACCTCAAATTTCATAACTCAAAATTCACTCTTCGATCCCCAGCGAGAGTCCGTACTCTTTGATTTCAATCAGAAGGTCACCTGCTAAATCCCCAACAGAAAGTTTTATGGAAAATCCTTATGTGATTTAGGAGTTGTTGACCTCACTTTTGGTTGAGGTTTAGTTTTTTTCCTCTTTAGTAGCCTAAGGTCTAGCCATTAGGACTTTCCTATTGACTATTCTTAGAAAACTAGACAAGGAGCCCTCACCATTAGAAATTTCTTCTTCTCTACTCAACTTGAAGTTCCACATGTTGGTCTCAACCTCTAAATACTTAGTAGGTGTGACATATTGGTCCTAACCTCTAGCACTTAGTACGTGGTGTCATTATAAGGGAACTCAAGATGAGTCACCCTTAGGACTGCTGGACCTTAGGGTTGACCCTGGGTGTTGGTCTAGGGCTAAGGCACTCACTTGCAATCACTTACACTCACAATCACTCACTACCCTAAACCCAGAATTCTTAGATTCTGGTCCCTTGATACTTTTCGGAGTCTCATGTTGGTGGTCTCCTAAACCCATTAGCCCTAAGCTAGGGTTTGGTTGAGACCACTACATAGAGGACCCAAAAAGAGGATTTCATTGGTTCATGGCTTGTTGATGGTGGTTGGCACTTTGACTCTACCAAGATACACAACCTCTCCTTTTCCCCCTAAATTCCCCCAAATTACCTAGATATCTTTGGAACCCCAAATTTGGCCAAAATTTCCAAATCTACCCAAAATAGCCACTTGGTTCAAAAATCATTTCAAACACCTTCAAAACACCCAAACTACCCAAAATCACCAAAATTGGCCAAATTACCAAAATACCCCTCCTTACCCCAAAATTCCAAAATATTCAAAAAATTCCCAAAAAACTTCAAAACATCTTTCTTGATCATTTGAACCATTCAATTTGGACAGCCCAAGGCTAGCCCAACCTAGACCCATGCCTAGCCTAACATGCCCAAATTGACCATATTTTAAAAATCCCTCAAATTGACCTACCAATTGAACTCAAAATCACTTCAACCCTTCACCAAAAATCTTCTTAACAATCATCTACACAATTTTGATCAATCAATTTGGTCAATTGACATGGCTAACCTAGCCCAAACCCAAGCTTTGATCACTTCAACTCACATTAAACCCAAGCATTAAACATGACCAAACCACCTTAAAGTAATCAAATTAACTCCACCTCAACCATTGGTTAGACCCTAAAACTGAGCCAAAACCCATCTAACCCAAGCTAGATGAGCCATGGACCAAAAGTCCCCCAAATTAGAGGATCTTAGTTCTAAAAATACACATGCTTAAGATACCCTTACCAAAACTAAACCTCATTGCATTAAATTGCTTTGACAGATTCCCCTGGATGCCCTAAGCACCTAGCCACCTCCACCTGCCATGGCTGACCGGCCTAATCGCGTGAGAAGCTCAAAACTGAGAGCCACCCCCATGGAACTTCACCCAAATCAAATCTAGTTGTAGAGCTCCTCTGCCCTCCACCCAAGCAGCACAATGAACCCCCTAATTGGTCATGACAGCCACCCCTTAGCCATTTTTATAAAAATCACCTCCCATGGCCATGCAAAGGGTGCTAAAATTTTCTTAAAGAGACCTCCCTAAGCTGACCACAGAGCTTCCCTTAGATTCCCTCAGTGCATTCCAACTGTTTTCCCTCACTAATTTCCACTGTCGGAGTTCAATTTTGAGCTCGAAATCTTGTCGAATATCAGGACAGAGCCCAATACACTTCCAGAGTCTACCAAACTCAAATTATCTTCACACACACCTTCATAGCAGTGAAAAAGCTTAAGCCCCATCAAATTCCCCTCTCACAGAGCCTCTACCATAGCTCTAGACCAATGCCCAAATCCGACCGTGATCAAAATCATACCTAGTCCTTACAACAAGACCAGAGACTCAATCCATAGCCTCTTTGGATCACAATGAATGTGTCAAGACTCTCTGATCGAAGCTTCACTTCTTAGAGCAAAGGTATAAAATCTCTCCCCCTCCCGAGCCTCTTTTGATTCTCCATTTGCTTAGAGTTAATTTGATGGCATCATAACCGTATGGATATGCTCCTCTAGTCTAGATGAGCATTTTAAAAAAATTTCATCCAATTTGGTTAAGAAATGAGAGAGATCTTAAGGCTAAAAGATGGACGGTTCTCGGGCTAGGCTATCTAGGATGATGACGGAGCACCGTTCTATCTGGCGTGTATCGGATGGATGGTTGAGATCAAGCTGGACGGCGCTTCAGAACATAAACTGCGGGCTAAGTTAGCACTGAGGTGGACGGCGGCATCAAATGGGAGAGCGCCGCATGGAGCTTCGGAGCCGTCGTAGGTTGATGTGGCGCTGCGCGTTTAAATAAATAAATAGGGATTTTAAAAAAAATTATAAAATGATCCTTAAAGATAAAAATTCATATCTTGGTGTAGAAAAATCACAAAAATAAAATAAAAATACCCTCTTACTCAGTGAACAGATGAGAATAATGTGGAAATGATTTGGAGTTCATTTGATCTATATTTTATTTTTAATTAATTAAATACTAATTTGGATGTTTTGATTCTCCATGCATGTAGTAATGACACTATGGCTTGAAATTTTAGCATGTTGTTGCCTCTATCTTAGGGAACATTCTCTAATTTTTCCAAAGTCAGAGGAGGTCCTTAGACAGAAAATCATATTTTTCAAGTTTATGAGCATTATTTTCTTAAAATAATCATGAAAATTAGCATGTTGATTAGAAAATTTCAAAAAAATTTTGGAAGGTTTATGATGATCAGAGAGCCTTTAG